>CAEFZY010001099.1:0-66167 GCA_903066815.1 Brachyrhaphis roseni
AGGTCAGTTTTGTTTGTGTTTGGTTAGAGTTCAGTTGGCCTCAGTTAATTTGGGCCCAAATTTGTTATTTATCCTTTTGACTCATTTTGTATTGAATCTTTAATCTTTGTTTACCATTTTTGTGAATAATTAAATTGAATTTTTTCTATTCTTGAACACTTTTTTGTCCTCGTCTGAGTTTGATCCCTCACAGTAAACAACCTCAACATAATTAAGGAGTTAGCTAACAGGAGCATCAAGATCCCCACTGAATGCATTTGGATTATGTGTTCCCCAAGACAACAATGGCAAAAACAAACCCAAATAATTATATCCAAAGCATGCAGTACAATTATATTCTCAAGGAGTCTGCTAAAAGTTAGTACACAGTGCTAACCAACACAGATGCTCTGATGTCAGGGGACCATGTAAGGAATACTGTGGGTTAATACACACTAGAACCCAACATTTTGACTTGTTTACTTGCAACTTCAGAATAGCTGAACTTGGACTAGAAAATCTGTGCGAAAAAAAAAGAAAAAAAAAACAAATTCACAAAGCTGATTAACCGGAAGTCATGACCTTTTTCAGCAGTTACACAGAAAATGCTGTGATGTCATAGCCAAGAAAATGTTATAACAAATAGAGAAAAATGAACAGACTGAAAAATATACCCCACAAAAAATATAAAGATGCCTATGCAGCACTGGGAAGATATAAATTTATTCTGACAGAATCATTAAATAAATATTTGGGACGGATATATTGAATAAGTATCAAAACAATTTTATGAAGAACTAATGCTTGCCACATCAGGTAGGAGTTGCAATAGACTTACCTTTAGTTAGCTCAATGAGTGCATAACCTCTGCAGCTAGAAACACAGCTAAATTTAGTGAAAGTTAATGAAATGTGAGGTATCTCCCATGATTTGTAAGGGCAAATTAAGTAAAGTCTGCCTCAGCTGTCAAAACCATCTTTTGACCAACACTGAGATCATTTCAAACAAAGAATAATGTTGTCATTTTTGCTGTATCGCTCCAGTCCTATAACAAAAACATGAGGCAAAAGTGAGACAGACACTACAGAGGATAGTAAATCCAGGGTTGTGTAACATAATGATCGTATGTCACAAACCTAATGTCAGATACTGTGAAGCTAATTCCTCATGTAAGAAACATGTAAAGAGGTGTGATGGAATAAGACACCACTGAAGCTAATTATGCCTTATTAAAGTGTGCATAAAGGTACTGATGGAGGGGTGAGAAAGAAGAAGTGTGCACTGACAACTCACACATTGCCTGTTAGTCCCACAGCAATCCTAACTCCTGTCAAAAATCACAGAGTGACACTTTTCACACACATGCAAGCATACACTACCACTGTATACATTTTCTGAAATTCATTACTCTAAAGCAGCGCTTCTCAATTCCAGTCCTCAGGCCCCCCTGTTCTGCATGGTTTAGATGTACCTCTATTCCAGAGCAGCTGATTCAAGTGATTGCATGACCATCAAGTGCTGCAGAAGCCTGTTAATCACCCACATATTCAATCCAGGTGTGTGGCAGAAGGGAAACGCCTAAAACATGTAGGGCACAGGGGAGTGAGGACCGGAATTGAGAAACGTTGCTCTAAAGTCACAGCCATGAAGCAAAGTTAGGTAAATATAGTTCACTCTTATTGTGAAAAAGGCTGGATGTGGGGGGTGCTGTGGTGGCGTAGGGGATAGTGCGACCCATGTTTGGAGGCCTTGAGTCCTCGACGCGGCCGTTGCGGGTTCGACTCCCGGACCCGACGATATTTGTTGCATGTCTTCCCCCTCTACTTCCCCCTTTCCTGTCAGCCTACTTGCATATAAGGGACACTAGAACCCCAGGAGGGGTAAAAAAAAGAAAGAAAAAGGCTGGATGTGGAAATAATGTTTTAAACATTTACTTAAAAGAACTATTTTAATAAACTTAAAATTGAATGGGATGTAACACAAGATGCTGTTGAAGGGAATAACCTTGCTTTCACTGTTCATCACATTTATTTTGACAAAGAAACTAGATTTATGAGTCATTTCCTTTGCTGGACCACAAGGTAAACTGGCTGAGCTAGGTGCTTTAAGCCATGTGTGTGTGTGTGTGTGTGTGTGTGCCCATGGTTAGAGTGTAGCTGATAAGAGTGTTACAGTGTATTTGCAGAGTGTGTGTTTTGAAGATAAAAATCCCAGTGGTCAACAAGAGTGTTGGGCCAGAGATTCACTGACCAGCCCTTCATCTGAAGGAGAAAAAAGGGAGGGGACGAGGGAGAGAGGGAGGTAGCCATGTGGTTAACACTTGCTCACTGAGAGGCGACTGGAGCACAGCCAACCTCTTCACACACAGGCTGACCACACAAGAGCCTCTCTTTCTCCCTCTGCTTTCCATCCTCCCTTCATCCCTAGTCACCTAACAAATCCTTGCCTTGCTACTTCAGCAAGCTAAGTCGCCATCCGCACGTTTTTACCACTTTTCTGTTATCAAAATTTGTCCAATTTCCTGTTTCCCATTTTCTTATGTACTTCTCCTCTACTTCCATCTACAACCCTGGAACAGTCTGTCTGTCTAGATCCCCCATCGTGCATGATTTTGACAAACATCTACCACTCTCTCCTCTTCTTCCAGTCCAAAATTTCCTTCCTCTCATCTTTGTCAGCATGAATATGGTTTAATCGCTCCTACTCACCCGTATCGGGATGCGCTCGGTCTCAGTCTCTTTCTGTGGGTTACGATATTTCTCATAAAATTCCCTCTTCTTTTTGCTCTCCTGTTCATCTTTGCGCTCCCTCTTTTCGGCAGGTTCATCCGAGGGTTCGGCAGGAGAGTTAATGGGAGAGTCCTTTGCTGGCTTCTCCACCTCCAAGTAGTTCTCGTTGGGGTTGAGCACCATCACACCGTAGTCCTCCTAAAACATATCCAGCACAAAGTTGTGTATAAGAACAGAAATCTGTTACTTTAACTCATTAAGACTTTCACTATCGAGCTTAGTTGAAATGCACCAAAAAACATCTAGTAGTTCCACGGTTTTGAAATCAACGCAAAATCCAGTCATTCTGACCAGAGAACAAACCACAACCATGCAGCAACCAGGTTGCATTAACAAAAACACTCTTCATTGTGGCCACAGTTACTGAAAGAAATGAAGTTGGAGAGAGAAAACTGATGTAAAATTCAGTTTAAAAGGGACTAATATTCTAGACATGTGAACACATTATTTTATGTAAGGTGTCAAATAGAAAGGGAAAGTGATACTTTCAGCAAGTAACAGGAAGGTCCGTATATTACAGTTATTATTTAGCATTTGAATCCTCTGTCTATCATGAACCATGCTGGATATTGAAGTGTTATTAGCCTCCAGACTACAAACTAGGGTTAGGACTGTATGGAGAATGCTTCTTTAGCAATACCAGCTGAGCTATTTGCTCGTACAAGACACCAGAGGCAATTTAAAATATATAGTCAGATTCATTTTGTCCATTTTCTTATAAGATTAAAACTTTTTTACACTGAATCCTCTTTACACACATTAAAATTAGTATCAGCAAGTCAGAGTTTATAGTACTGGAAATTGAAAACCTCAACATACATTTGTTTTGCCAACCTTTTTACCATCAAAATGTTTCATGGGGCAAAATTATATATATATATATATATATATATATATATATATATAAAAGGTACTGAAAAATGTTTATATATAATGTCTATATACCGTGTTTAATGTTTCACACTTTTTAATAGATATGCAAGTCAGATCAGAAATTATTAAGCACCAACTGAAAGCTTGACATTTGGCTACAGTTGCTTTGCCTTCCTTTATAAAATGCCTTTACAAAGAAAGATGAAACTTTTGTCATAATTTCAGTTTTAAAAAAATCACAAAATTATAAATAAAAAAATATATATAATAGCTGTATGCTCTTTAAAGCTCATTCACAGGATATCAGCTTATCTCTGATTAATGGTCTTTGTGTTTAATAAAGAGCTCAGCATTGGCCATTTGTGAGCAAATATCATTACAACACTTTAAAGGCAGAGCTTCTTAGATAACTGTGGGGAAAGATGTGAATCAAGGCTGAAAGAAAGGGCAGTGAATGAGATAAAGGAGAGTGTATCACTGGAGGGACAAGCTTGAGAAGTAACTGAGGGATTGGAATTCAGCAGTGGTAGTTTCAGTCAGTGAGTAGCATTTAGTGACTTCCAAAGGCCATGTGTCACTTAATATCAAAACCAATCAATACTACCATTACACAGTGAGGGTTTGCAAAGAACATATTTTTCTGTAGCTGCTTGTGTTTCTTTGTGCATAGCTTAAAATTTTATTATTCAGCATTTCTGATTATTTAACAACAACCCTTTAAAATATAAGAAAGAAAAGAGTGTTGGATGATAATGTCCGCACAGAGAGAGAAATTAAGGAAAAAATATAAAAGCATTTTTCAGGAAATGAAGAAAAAAGTGTATGGCGGGGCAAAAAAAGGCTGTTCTACTGAAGCCAAATGACTTTTTCAACTTTGAACCTGTTTTAATTAACTCTGTTTATTATCCCAAGTCCTTTGTTAAAAGGAGGAAATAGATGGATTCCTGTTTCACTTTGAATGTCCTTTCTACACACAAGCCCTAGTGTAAATACACATAACCACACAAACACACCAGAAAATTCAATAATGATGGATGTCTGCCAAAATCATTTCAACACAGGCATTTCAAATTAAACATACACTAGGATTAAGTAAGGAACAAGCAACAACTAGAAGACCTTTAGGAGATACATTTCAGTTTCCTTTGCAAATCTCCAACGGACAGCGTCGTCTCATGGCAGCACGTCTCCTCTTCCTTAATAAGTGTTAACACAATGTGCTTGTCTTCCGTTGACGCAGCATGTGTGTGTGTCCCTCCTGTGCCGTCTGACATCAAACCTGCCACACACCCTGTCCCTTAGCACCTGCCGTGTGTTGACAATGGCAAAATGGCTCAAACGGCAAAATGACACGTTCTCACTTATTAATATTGAAGAAATTTGTCCTGTTCTCACTTCCTGTCAGTCCGAAAATTCCTTTCTTGATAGATGTTTGTAACGTTAAAGGTTAACATCTAAATTACCTTTAAAATATAAAAATTTTAATTGAAAACAAAAGTGCAATGTTTCTATTTACAAATTATGAAATATTGAAATTCAGAAAAAGACATTTGTTTTTTTTAGTAAACTTTTTGATTTTATACTACATAACAATTTGACCCTTTTGCAACAGTTTTAAAGTACGAAGATATTTTAACAGATTATAGTATTTATTCACCGAAATGCTTTTAGATTAACCTTAAAACTTACATGTATAATAATTATACTGCTTGCATAGCAGCAGTGAACACGATGTATTAGATCGACAAGTTAAATCCAACATCACAGAGACATATACACACTACTACTGAAGTTTGAAGACAAGAGCCCACATTCCAGCATAGTTAGATGAAAAAATACTGGAATATGATGGGAAGAGTGAAGAATTGAAAAATGGGGACAGAAATTAAGTTATAGAAAAATTAATAAAACAAAGATAATGAGAGAGAAGAGATGCAGCTTGTACACAATAGCTTTGTGCCACTGCCCACTGGTGGTGGTCTGATAAAATAACTGACAAAACCAGCTAAGCCAGTCTGTAAACACTGAAGTAGCGCTTTCTAAAAGATACCAACACAATTGTTTGTATGTACTGCATCATTGAGAAAACGAAATAATAAAAAAAATAAATATCAACATCTTGTGAAATGATGGCAAAAAACATAATTCACATACAAAATAAACAAGTAAAAATATAAATCACCCAATCTTTGTTAGAGATGTTTTATGGGGTGAGTCGTATGTCATAGGTTCTCAGTAAGTAGTTTGCCTTTACCTTCATCCTGGTATGCAAAGGGCAGAAGTTAATGGTTTAGATCAACGATCCTCGTGTTCTGACATGAACCCTGTGTCCCTTAAACATGTTTAGTCTTAGTCTGACCCTTAACTTTCTCTATCCTTAAGCACACTAAAGCCAACATCAGGACCTCGACTTCCATCCATTAGTTAGTCTTTAGGTTATGGCCTATAGCCCTTCCTTTAGAGACACAAATACACATAATAAACCTAACATTGCTAACCCTTTCAGCTGGCCAGTCACCCATGAGAAGATTGCTGTAAAGAAGACCAGCAGCATTAGAGTGCTTTATTTGGAGGAGCAGGGCTGTCAGGTTCATCTATGTGTCGGAAGCCATCATTCATTTGAACACTGGGAGGACTGCGTTGGAATCAGGAAATCCCAGATGTCTGTGTCCACTCACTTTTTTCTTCTATTCTTTGAATCAATCGCTCTGGAACTTGCCTGTTTTTGTCTGTGCAAACTTATAACAGATTAAGGCAATTTTATTTAGCATAAAAATAGATAGTTTTGGTATTAATTTCATTAATATTTACATAATGTCCAACATGATGTAAAAAGCTAAATTTATTTATTTATTAATTTTTTTCCCAAAACTCTTCCCACAAAGCCTTTGTCCAATATCTTAATCTGCACATTTGCTTCTTCCAACAAATAGGTTTGTCGTACAACCATCTTTAGTTTGGTCTCTCTGTCTTTGTGGCTCTGTCTCACTGTTAACCCCCCCACACCCCACCACCTTCCACACACACAAACAAAAATCTGATCTTTTGTTTTGTGATGTGCTGTCAAAGTGTGAATCCCACACAGATGCCCATGGCCATCTTTGGGTCAACATGCTTTTTTTTTTTTTTGACATGTCAAAATCTCTCTCACACATTGCTAGCTTTGCTAACACCTCTTTTGTCCCTTATACACACTGTCTTAGATAAAATAGACACGCACAATCCTCTAGCTGTAGGTCAATCTTGTCTTTCTGCTGTAGTGTGCAGGCTAAGTCCCTTCCCATGCCCTATGGGTGCCCCTATGCCACTACCATACTGAGTCTCTGCCCTGGGGCCAGCGGTCAAGAGGGTCACCCTGACCCCCTCTGAGGGGGGAACAACCCAACCCTCGCCACCGTGCTCTGGACGCTCCTTAGCTCTCTTTTGTCGGCCTGTCCCCACACTTAGATGGCACAACAAAGACCGCTGCTGCTACAGAAACCGGGGCTTGTCTTGTCAAATTGTGAAACCCGTCGCTGGTCATCTCTTTCTATAAAAAAATTTAAAAGAAAAAAATATGAAATTGGAGTTAATCTAATAAAAGTGCCACATTTCGTTGGATCTTTTCAAATTAACTGATAGACATAAAATGTTGGTGTTAAATATCCTGGCTATGATTGCAATATCAGCTACAATCTAAAGCCGCCATGCTGTCTTCTCTACTAGTCTTTTATTTTGTTAAGATATGTGTTTGTGCACCTCTGGGTATCCACATCTTGGTAAGCACACAAGTACAAGTGAAGGTAAATAAGATGTCCCTTTAAGACAGCAGCACCTCTATTTTTCCAGTCGTGTTGTAATGAAGTGAAATGTGTCTAATGTGCCGGAGCGGGGGACAGAAACGGCTACACTGAGAGGGTGTTTCATCTGTGTGCGTGGAGCTCCAGGACGCTTTGATGTGAGAGCTCTCATGTAGTGAAGCAGGGATCCGGGCACAAGGAAAAGGACATCACTTGACAGGTACAAAGCATGGCTGATAGCGGTCACGGGTGCATGAAGTGAGGAAAGTGGATGGTATGGTTAGGTGAATTGGAGGTTGTATGTGTTATGTCAGTATTGCCTGCTGAATAAAAGAAGAACATCAATGTTCTTTTATTCACTTTTCGTACTTCTATCAAAAAATATTTACAGTATACATGTGTGTTCATGCATTTATATTTTACGGACACTTGCTCAATAAATTAGGAATAGGAACTAGCTCTCAGGCTCTGATATTTTCTAGTCAGGAGACTAGATAAGCAAAGAGACATATCCTGTTACTCTGCTCCCTTGTCTCAACAATATGATGGTCCCAGTTAGCTAAACATATTTGCAGAAAGAAATAATAAGCAAAAAGTAATATTTTCTATAAAATAAATATAATTGAAACATTTTCTTCATTTAAATCTTTACAGGTTGAAATTATTCAGACCATCAATTAAGTTTTATTCGTAATTCACAAATTTCTTATCCCTACAGGTACAAAGATAATGTAAGACAGATCAATTTCTCAGAGCCGTGTGACATAATGGGAAAGACAAGTGAACATGGTGTTCAAGTAAGGAAGATCTGTGTTGAGGAAATGAGAATGGATGAGGAACCAAAGGGTGGTAAAGGAGGTTCAAACATCTCCAAATATTATTCCTATAGCACAGTAGTAAAACAACTATTTACTTTAAGAAATTGTTCACATCTTAATCGGGTCACCAAACAAATGGGTACAGAGAAAATTAATGGACCACCTAATTAAATGTTTTTTCTCTAATTTTGTTATTTTTAAGTATGCATTTGGGTGGTTTATTTCATAAAGTAATCACAACAGAGTCTATTCAACCATGTACCAACATATTAAATGCTCAAAATAATAAAAATGCAGTGTCTTAAGAATTTAAGTAACACCAAAACAAGATAATCTTTACTTTTGAAAAAAAAAAAATGTAAATGTTTTAACTTAGAATGGTGCTATATTATCCACCAGTCTTTTGCATTGCTATTGGGTTCAGGTGATTCCCTATTAATCTGAACCTAACTGAGATGATTTTGTGCTTGAAGTTGGATTTCAACAGATACTGGAATAGAACGGCTCTACGAGATGTAGAGATGCTGATATCAGGAAATAATTTCCATTGATCTCTTCATCCCTCCCGCCACCTTCAAGAACCTCCCTTTTCCTAACATACTTTTAAAAATTTGAAAGCAAGCGTACATGCAAGACAGACGAGACAGATGTGTGTTGATGATCAATAGTTAGCATAAAGGTGCAACAAAATAGCTACTGGCTTAAACGTTCCAATATTTACAGTCAGAACCATAACTTAAAGGTTTAAAACAACTAAAACAGCAAAGAATGAGATTGTACTGATTTTTATATTCTCAGAGTGCACAGTGCAGAGAGGTAAGGGAGGTGAAAAAGAAGAGTGGCATCTTGAAGTACCTACTGGAATAATTTATTTTAAGGCCTTATAACTCAGATTTACTAGGGATATTAGTATTTTTAGGGAGCACTGTATGTTAAGCGAACAAAAAATTATTTTCTTTAAGAAAATGACAAAGATATTAAATGTTCACAACTGTTAAGCAAAAAACACAGACTCTTAATAAAAGAGATGTAATGCAACTGATGGAAGAAGGTAAATACAGTAATCACAAACGCACACTCTTGTTCTATTTCCCTCTCTGTCAGGGCCACCCTGCTCTGTGTGACCTCGTCTGTCTCAGCCTCTGTGTGAGCTAACTTTCCATGCAGGGCCCCTTTATCCAACTGGATTCCCTTCCTTTTCTCTACCTCTCTCTTTCCCCCACGCCTGTCTCCCTGAGGCCGAGATACCACACACTTCGCACAGTACTGTCAGATTAAGTCACGGTGCCCCCTTCTCTCATTTTCACACAGCACCAGTTCGAGACCCCCCATAATCGCAAAACACACAGTTTTGTTAGACAGAGAGCGGCACAGAGGTGGGCGCGAACTTACTGTACTACGGGGGTTATGAAAAAGACGTGTGGATTTCAGAGGTGATGTGAGAGGAGATGAGACAGGATTGTCATCAGCCTGTCAGCCAAAATCAATCATCCTCTTGATAACTAGCTATAGCTACAGGGCCATGCAAGTACTTGAAGTCGGGATCTAAATGTGATTTTACAGCAAGATCACAGATGAAAATGACAACACTACGCAGTGTGAGGTTCACCTGCACTCAGAGAAGTAAACATCCAGTTTTCTCTACAATCATTTGCAACACTATGAAGATTTAAAAAATGCCTTAAATCTACTGTTTTGGAAATTTTGTAAGCTGAACATGTCAGACCTATAAAGTTCTCCAAGAGTGAAAGTCGATCTTTTCTTTTTTGTTTTACTTCCTTATTATCGTCATTATTGTGTGTAATAGGAATGTTTAGATGGCCTAATTTGTCACAGTTTTAGTACTTTTAAATTTTTTAATTATTACTCTGACTGTAAATGTGACAATGTTATGCTACCAGATAATTTTTCTAGTTATCCTCTAACAAATGAAGATCAAAACATACCAGCCTAATAGAAAGTTATGTTCTCTTGCATTCTCCATTGTGAAAAGTAGCAAGGAGAAACAAAACTCCCTGGTAGTAGGCATATGCTGATAACTGTTCTAATGGTATATTGCTGTCTTAAAAACTTGCCTTCCTAAAAAAAAATAAAGTTGTTGGGTATTACTATTGGGTTTAAAGTATTTCTAATGAGATGCCAGAAAAAAAGTGCAATAATGACCCTTCCCCTCTTGTTGCAGCACACAGCTTGCTGTATAAAGCTTCTGTCACTCTGTCTCATGGTATGAAAACTAAAGCACCATGCAACACTCTTATTTATGTAATGCTGTTCTAAAGCTACAGAGAGAAGGTGTGAGAGGCAGGCTACCTTAGCAGACAGCCCAACTAATTAACAAGCAAATATCAGATTCTTAATAGTCAAAAGGAACGATATTTTTCATATTTAGAAAAACAACTGACTAAACTAAGAGATGTATGATTCCTAATTTCATGCAGGTTTATACATCAAAACAAATAAATTCCAATAAACAAAATAACTGCTACATGTAACATTATTATAACCACAATAATCAGTCTGTTTGAATATTGTAGCAGCAATAGGAACAATAAAAAATATTGTGTTCATACATATAAAACAGATGCTACAGTAAATCTAAAAAGGTAAATATAAAAAGCTAATTAGAGTTATATAATAGACCAATGATGAACACAGATCATTCAAGTAAAAAAAAAGTCAATTTGTTAAAAAGGGTTTTACTCTGAAATAAATACCTATACTCAAGTTAAAAAGGCAATTTGTTTGGGAAATTATACAATATGCACTTATGTTACTGCTATGAATTATGTATTTATTTCAGGACTTTTTACACATTTTACAAATATTTAAAAAATAAGTACCCTTTGTTAATGTAGGTATACAATAAACTGGAGTTTATCTTATACCTTTTTATTCTGAATAATTCATCCTCTGTGTTGATTTGTCTGGCATGAAATAAGACTGCACATATGATTACATTTTCTAAATTCATCTTTTCATTTCAACATCAAAGACACTTTTTTGTTGTGTGCTTGATCTAAAATAATCATACACTAATTTGGCCTGAGTAAATAACTGTGCAGTAATGATTATGTTTTCCCTTGATCTTAATGAGCATAAACAGCTTGGGTCAGAATAAGAAACTAACCTTTTGAGCTAGTCAAGTCATTGAGTCTGCAATGAGAAGTAGAGTTTTTAACCTTGGCTTGGATGCCTGAGCTCATTTGGCTAGTGTTTATATGTGGAGCTGAATATTTATAAATGGGTTCAAAGTGGAGCAGTAGAGAGGAGGACGTGAAAAGAGTCATACACCGTCTGATCTCTCATGCCTTTGCTTCTCTTTGTGACTATATTTACATTTATTTCTCTGTTTTACTTTCTAATTCCCTCATTTTATTTCGCTACTCTTGACCTGACTATTTTCAGCACATCTGTGGAGACAGGAAAACACTCATATGGAAAGCACCACGGTGAAAAGCCCAAAAAAGCCCAGTCACTTATTTCCCCGCACTTGACGCTGAGTGTATTTGTACAACTATCGATGCTCAATGGATGTTTGGAGGCTGAATGTCCAGACTGACACTGCTACTTTAATGAACACACACAAACACACCCCTGCAACCACTCACACACACACACACCCCCCCACACACACACACTGAAAAATACGAAGTTCGCAAGCCTGCTTCATCTGCGCCCAGCACGACACAAACAGAGGGAGGTAAGGGGCTGGGGGTGGGGGCTCCTGGATAGGGGGTGGATGTAGCATTAATCACCGTCCAGGTGGAAATTGTCAGAGCTATCGATTGTGCAAGTAAATGTTACACAAGTCATTTGTCAACTTTTTGCCTTTTCCCTCCTACTTTTAACTTGTTTAGTTACATCAAAGCATGCCATTTACAACAGGAAAGTTGAGAGTTTGAATTCACAGGGCAGATCATGGATGTGTTAATAGGCTAAAAAAGCCTAAAAAGAAGCTCAAATAAACGATCATAACTAGTGAATTTATTATCCGACATATTTTAATGTTGAAGCAAATGCTTTAACCATCGGAAAGGAAATAAAATCAGTAAAAAGAGTCCACAGTTCACCGAGGGAAAGCTACAGGGAAATAAATACAGCAGGCTTACAATGCTGCCATTACCATTTTGATTTATATATTCTATATTGTCTCCCCTAAGCATACACATGTATTTTTAATGGAGCCACAGAGAGGTATAGATCATGGAATGATAGGTGCCTCCCCATTCTCCCACATAACTATTTAATGTATAAATCAGGAGAAGAGGTGAGCAGAGATGCTACAAAATAAGTGTAGACAGGAGTAGGAGAAGTTGCCCTGGAGCATCTCTGTCTTCAGGGGCATATATTACTGATTAACATGGGTAAGAAAGAAAGATTTAAATGTACAAAGAAAGGAATATGATGCTACTTTTTGGACAAAATGAAAGCTGTTTTTAAAAACTTTTGACTAAAATGAATCCATATAAAACATTGATTACAGTGACAACAACAATGAATCTCATAGCACTTAACTAGAGCAAAGAAATCTCACCTCCTTTAACAGCTGTCCAATGTTTCTATTTTGCCATCTGGACAGATAGTTGTGCTGATACACATGCAAGTTGAGTGCAAGGTACATGGCTACATGTACAGACTGAGTCAGCAGGGGGTCAATGGAAAGACACATTTAGTAACTGCAGACACATGTAAGCACATTTGTGTATTTAAATAAAGAGACATGTCCATAAAACAAGAGACAATAAGAAGTATGTGTGTTCATGATAAATTATGAAGGACATCTATCCTCTAAAACATGGGAAGTTTACCTGTGCAACTACGTACTGACAGTTTTTCCAAAACATTTACATACACTTCACAAACGTCCATAAGATTTCAACTTTTGTTTAACTTTATGCCATTGTAACAGCGAACTTCAATGTATTTTATTTCAATTTTAAGTCATAGACCAACACAAAGTAAATCAATTTATCAATATGTTGTAGAACCCATTTTGTTGCAATTTCAGCTGCAGATCTTTAAGTGGGTTTCTGTACAAGCTTTAAATGTCTAGAGATGGAAACTGTTGTTTATTCTTCTTTTCAACATATTTCATGTTCAGTCAGACTAGATGGAGAGAGTCAATGAACAGAAATGTTCAAGTCAGTTTGTACATTCTGAACTGGATTTAGCTCTGAACTTTGACTGGACAATTCTAAGATGTGGATATGCTTTGATCATAACCACTCCTCTGTAGTTTTGGTACAGTTGTTGCGGTTGTTGTCATGCTGGAAGTCATGACAACAACCGCTCAAGTCATGTGCAGCAGTTTTTCCTTCAGTATTGTCCTATCATTAGCGCTATCCATCTTCCATTAAATCTGACCAGGTTCCTAACTTCTTGCTGAAGTAAAAACTCCCTACAGAAGCCACCATTGTGTTACTCCACCTCGGAGTGCAATGTTAGATTTCTGCAAAACTCACAGAGTATATGTAGGATAAGAAGTTAATTTAATCTTACCAGACCACTTTCTATCACATGCTTGCTCTGTCCCCTACATGGTTTAAGGACAACTACAAAAGGGACATCTCATGGCTTCCTTTCAAGAAAAGCTTTTTTGTTTTCAAGACTTGTGAAGTTCATGAGGAATTAACCTAACCATTGTGTGTTCTTCACAATTTGTGTCTCCCTTCAGTGCTCCGTCTGGGATTTCTCCTATTGATCTTGATTTCTCCAGTTGAATTCCAACTGGGACGATCAGCAAACAGAAAGAGGAGTTGTGAATTATGACTTAAGTCTTATGTTGATAGCTTGGCAATGGGAATGGAGGAAGTGAACGAAGCAATTCAGTCATTGTTGTTCATGCTTCTAAATATTGAGCAATTAAAGTCGAAGGAAGAGGAATGTATAAAATATTTTATTTCCGGCAAAGATGATGTGGCTCTAAACCCCACAAGGTTGCTTACAGCACAAGGCATTATATATGCCAAAGCCAAACGTTAGCGACTGGATAAAATCAGATCCAGTCATTTTAAACTTCAAAAGAGTTCTTACCCCCAGCAACCAATTGTTTCTCAATAGTCGAGGGTCCAGACCCTCTATTAAGCACAGTGTAGAACAAGGTACTGTTTTTTTACCAGATTAATAAGGAAAGCTGTCCTGTCAAATTAGTCTTTGATTATAATGTGACAAAACATGAAAAAGTTGCAAACCACTGTATTAACTGTAGGTACAGATAATACAATCAAAGTCATTTTAGCGATAATCTACTATAAGTGAACAATGTAGCTATTCTACTGATTAATCTTACTAAACATCATAGAATCTCTGCAATGTCATTGGACCAAAGGTCAAAGAGAAGTCGCTTCACCTCTGCCCTGTTATTGTGACCTAGAAGGGACAACCAGATATGGAGCAAGTGGTGCTGCTGATGTTGCTGGCTGTTGCTATGTGGCACAATTTGGTATTTCATGAGAGGCGTGAGACAGTTTTCCAACATCATTATAAATTATTAATTTCTATTTGGAAACGTGACAGGTCAGAAAACGGAGGACCAGAAAACCCCCGTATTTACTCACAGAACCACTAACACACGGACACTCCAACTGTCCGAAAGTTTGACCTCTCTCTAAGTGGAGGTGCACCACAGGTCTGTGAGTCAGGGGAGGTCGCTACAGCCAATCACAAGCTGTGTTTGAGGTGTGAAGGGTAAACACTATGACTGGTCTGTCCTGCCATTTACTCTGCTTATTTTCACAGCGTGTAACCCAGAGAAGAGGTGGCAGAGCATATAGCATATCTGTATGTGTGTGTGCGTGCGTGTGAGAGAGGGTGTGCTTGTAAGTCTGTGTTCAAGCACATTTTCCATTGTGTCATTACCACATGGCTGGGTTCATGCTTCACAGCACACACATGGAGCTGCATGTTGTAATCCCCTTCATCCTCTCACCATACACGTGGTGGAATCCACGCTTTGGCAACTAAGGAAACCAAGCATGTAGCACCAGACATTTTCTTATTAACCTGATGTAGTCTTCAAAAATGGCTGAGAACAATTAACAATAGAAGATGTACACATTTTTCTCACGTGCAGCCACCCTCAATCCCGCTGCCACCTCAGGCCTCACTAGAAGCTCTTTCAAATTTACCAATTTTTTTTCAAGACCACCTGTTGTCTATTATTTTTACATACAGCTTTTCTCATAAATCATAACACTGGGTAATTAATCAAGCTGTCAAAACAGAGACTGGGGGTCACCTGGGGGGTCGGAGGTGGTCGCAGGGCCGATGGAGGTCAGGGTCACACCGCATTCCTCATTTTTAAGTTGGGACGGGAGAGGGGCCGGGGAAACAAAAGCGAAAGCAGATGGAAGTGCGTGTGTGTGGGGGGGGTGGCAGATGAAAAAGAGAGCTAAAGAGATGCAGGGACATAGGATAAATTGACAAAGAGAAAAAAAAAACTGAAAAGAAGCCATCAGCTGCCTACAGATGAAGACAGGGAAGGGGATTATAAGTGGGGAAGACATCACGTAGTTGGGGGAGAAAGGGAAAGAAAAGGCGGGAATAAAGAAAACAGAGAAGGAAAAGAGGCATGAGACAAGAACAAAAGAAATCTGTAGGATTTTTCTACTGTATAGAGCTGAAATTGGCTGGAGAGAGAAGAAAGAGAACAGACGGAGGTGGGGTGGTGGCTCTTTCGATGAGAAAATAGGAAATCAGTTGTAGAAGTATGATTGTTATCTCATTCTCTTTTCTACGGTGTGTGTGTATGGGTGATGAAGCGGACAGATATCTCTCTCAGAAGACCGTGAATCGGTGTCTCTGAGGGTTGAGAGTCAGTTTAGAGACAGGTTTCTGGGCCTGGAGTGGAATGTCACCAACTCCGTAACATACACTGATTAGATTGCAATGATTAGACACACAAATACTGAAACCAACACCGGAGTCAACTCTTAGCATATCTGTGTTGTGCACAAATTTCTGACTTCTTTCAAATTACGGACATGAACTCCGCAAACACTAAGTCCATTTATTGTTGTGTTAGGGCATTATTTAGATTTTTTTATTATAATTATTTTGTAATACGATCTAAATTATTAAAAAGATATAATATTGTAGTCAGTTTTTTTTTTTCCTGCATGAGTAACAAAGGTGCTCTGTGGCAATGATGAAAAAACGAAACAACCAAAGTGACAAAGTATACTGATGTTGATGTTGGGAAAAAAACTATTTAAAAAGTAAATGCCACCAAACTTATACTGATATGCTTGAGGCCCCCTCCCCTGCGTACAAGCGTGAATTCTCAGGCGTGGCTTGCTCTATCAAAAACATCAGTCTTGAATAAGGCACCAAACCATTGCGCAAAATTAGCTGTCACCCTTTCCTCAAAATCTTTGTTAATCTTGTTTCCAGTGTTTGCGGATTTATCAGCACATGCATCAATGTCAGCTCCTTGGTTACTGAGCCGCACTACTTGGTAGAAGATATAATTAAAAATGTTTGAGGTGTCGGGGGGCGGTGGTGGGCGGGTGAAAGGGGGATGCTGGTGCGGAGTGCGATGGGAAGACGGGGCGGAGTGGCGTCTGGGAGGAGGAAGGTGAGGTCTTCCTCTCGTCTCAAAGTTTTCCCTGGGAGCCGGTGGAAGACAAAGGCATTGATAACAGACAAACGGGCTTGGCAGTGCATCTCTTCCTCTGACTTTTCTGCTCAGTTTCTGATATCACTCAGGTCCGCGTGCGCTGCTATCTCTTTAATGACACCAGTTCCACCGATGTGGCTGCGGTCAGGAAACGGGTCTGATTGTTACCAGACACTTGACACAGAGGAAAACAACAGCCACAACGCACACCTACTGATACCATGGCCTTAACAAAAACAAGATGAACATCTAATCTGTTGAGAGATTTTAGCTCACTCTTACCTTAGAGAGAAAGACAATAACTAAGAAAAAAATAATAATAATCACAAAAGCAGAAAACACATTTGCATGTTTTTAGTCCGAGTGGAATTCAGACATTTTTTTTTTTTTAATTATCTGACCGCTTGTTTCCTGACTTAAACTAAAACTGTTTAGCATATGGACAGACAGTGATAAATTACACTGCGGCCCACAGCTTGATCTTTGATGTATTTCCAGCACATCTCTTGTTATCGTGCAGCTTTTCAAAGAAATCACTTGCCCATCCAACTTGTGTCAAGGGAGAAGGGACATAATGCATTAAAATTCAACAAGAAGGTCTACTCTGATAACTCCCAGATAGAAAACACACAGATGTATACAAAATAGCACATACACACCCTTCAGGGAGTTTAGGTGCGATGCAGGAGACGCCCTCGAGAGCTGTGTCACACTGCCAGCAGGTTTCAGGGCAGGGTGGAAGGAACTTTGTCAGCTCGACGGGTTGTCAGACACATGTTTAAAACATAGCACATAAATGCAAATCCAAGAATCCTACAGTATTGGCCCAAGCCTTTCTACAAAGACAAGGACGTCAAAGAATGCAACAAATGTATGCTCTTTTTTGTTAGTACTGGTCAAAATTGGTTCATATCCAAGTTGAGATCAATGATATGGAAATGATAGTAAGACTAGAGTACACCTGTGAATTCTTTACAGAACAGCATTTTCTCTTAATCAGCTCTGATCAGCAGTCAGAAGGGTAATTCTTCCTGTTTTTAGCCTACAAATACATCTACATATATCAGTTTGATATGGTTCCAACAAAAAGCAGATACAAGTTGCGGATGTATGTTTTAATTAATTCATGGAGAAATGGAAATCAGTAGGCAATATGTTAAAGACAACCGGACATCGGTCTCAGCCAGGAACAGTCTGAATGATTCACCTTTAACCGTAACGCCCTGATAATTCTCATCACTTTAAAATCTACCTTTATCTAGTTAGTTTCCAAATGTGATTTTATCTGGCACAGTAAGTCTCGCTATGTATTATGAGACATGGATACATCTCACTTTATCTATGTTTAAGACTCTTATTTTGAAGTCAGAAAGGGATACTGAATTGCCAACTCCATGCACTGTCTGACTGCATAGCACAAGTCTGCACCATTTTTTAAATTATTTATCCAGCAGAATTTGAATGAATTAAAGATAAAAGTGAATTTCAACAAAACAAAAGCTAGCATCTACTTCAAAAATTACCATGTAAAATATTAAGTTTGAGACCCTGTCATATCTATGTTTGAGAGTCTAAGAAAGGAAGTAGTTACTGAGCTGTCCTGTTCTGCTGACAGTCGACTAAAAACACCCCTCATTGGGCAACAACAGTCACAAAGGCACTGATAACTTAGTAATTATTATTAGAATAAGAAATATATGTTTTGTAAGCTATGTGTGGATAATTTTAATGATCAACCATTAACCCCACTTAACTAAAGCAAGCATCTGCTCCACAGCTATTTTTGCAATTGTTTTAAGAATACTGGACCGTATTTGATCATCTCAAGTTCAAAGTACAAAATACCCAAACTGATCAAGCTAACCTTGAAAATAGCACTGAAGTGGGTTATTTATATGACTTCTATTATACTAACGAAAAGACAAACAAAAAATGTCAATGTTTCTTTGCATTAGGATCACCTTAAAATTAGATGCATGACAAGAAAAAATTGTCATGAATCAGACCTGAGCTGCATTGTTGTCATGTGAAACCATGACAACAATGCAGTAATCCTTAGTTCTCCACAAAAACTATTTCTATAGTCACTTTGTCTTGTGTCGTTCTGGTGAACCCAAAATCTTCTCAACTTTTCATGAGAACTTTTGGTTCTACAGTTTCTGACACCAGAATCTCTCTGTCCTACAGCAAAAGAAGGCCTGTTTTATGAGTGGCAATGAAGAGGTGAATATGAAGGTGGCCTTGATCTTGACCTCTCACCATGGTTAATGTCGACACAGAGAACACTGTTTTAATCCATGCTCACATATTGCCATCTTGTAACCTCTTCCGGTTCTTCTTCCCTCCCTTCCTCCTCCACCCAAGCCTTCAAGTGCAGTCCTGCAGGTTTTTCTGGGAGGCCGCGTATTCCCCCTCTTCATTAGTGAGAAAATGGACTCTGGTAAACGCTTGTTAAAGCCCTTACCTACACTCTCCCAGTTAATGGGAGTGATCCATTTGTGTCCGTTTCTGCCTGACAAGGCTTTACTGGAAGATTAATAGTGCGGTGTCAGGCCACGGCCACCCTCTGTCCCGTTCTCATTTCCTTTCTTCTGGGACAGACACATGCAATAATGGAGCCCCGTCTTTTGTTGTAACACCGTGATTAGCCGGGGAGGGAGAAAAAAAAGAAGGGGAATGACAGAATGAGAGAAAGAATGGAAGAGAGAAGAGGACCAGAGGAACATAAGAAAAAAAGAGACGTCCCTTCATGACATGGTGAAAGTGTAGGTTTTAAGGTTGTGAATTATAGCCACTTGAAAAAGGCAAAGTGATATTATTAATTAATCTCAACATGAGGTGAAGAGAGATATAATAAATCACTTATGGATATTTCTTCTGTTTTAAGATGGTCTTTATCTTGGTATGATCCGCAGAGAGGTCTTAAGAGTTGATGACTGAATGTAAAGCAGAAGAAAAAAGAGACAGAGGAAGCGAACACTAAGAGAGAATTATTAAAGAGAAAAAAGTGCAAAAAAAAGAGCAAGGAGAAGTCCTTAAAAGGCCACCCAGGGTTTTGTCCATCACCCAAGCTCCTCAGCCATCCCTCCTCCTTTAGGGGATGACACTGTCAAGTGCTCTGTTCCTACACTGGGTGAACAGGATAATAACTCTTAATAATTACACTGATATTCCCAGGAAATCGGTCCTGTCCAACACAAGTGTGTCCTTACATGAGCATCCCACAGTGTCGGAAGTCTGCAAATGTGTCAAATAAATAAAAAATTTTAACTGTGACAAAATATCTTCTTTTTGAGCTATTTCATCTCTTGGTCATCTTTTCCTTATGTGATTTCTGACTAACAATCTAGTAAACACAAGCACAACCAGGCAACCTGTATCAACACCCCCCGAACCCTCACCACAGTCAGTGCCTTTGGAGACCAGGGTGTTTCTCAAAGCAAAGGATGGGGGACTGGGGCTGCTGGTGTCTCATTAAATTCTTGGGATTGTCTAATTGTCTTTCGTGGACCTCCGAGAGACTAGTACATTATACTCATTGCAATTAACCGAACAAAGGAGCCGAACCGCCCCAGCACAGGGGGACAAGACTGCTAGAGGGAGCAAGCTGTCCAGCCAGGACCAGTACAACAAAACACAAACACGAATACACCAGAGGAGAGTCCAGAGAAACTCTGAAGAATAAGAGAAACGATATGAGGGGGAGGAAAGATGAAGGGGAGCGGATAAATGGGATGCGATGAGTGAGGGCTCAGACAGGTCTTGGGATTGGCCAGATGTCAGAGTCGGGTGGGAGGTTGGGGTGAGGAAAAAGAGGAACGAGGGTGTCTGTGCTCATTTGAGACGCACCTTTGTGGTGGACCTGTCTTGTTTACTGCACTACAGCTTAGCAGTGCGAGGGTCCTATTCAGGGTCCAGGCCTTTCAGTAGGTACTGAAGGAGCCCTTAAGCCCACTTAACTACCATTTTCACACACTCTGCCCGCTCTCCTCTTTGTCCTTGCCTCCATTACATCAAACGCAGGAACAAAGGCGGGGAACAGAAACTGGGGCTGGCAGAATGGCGCCCATCGCAAATATTAATTTGAAAAGGTGTTGGAGAGTAGAATCTACTTTTATGCACAAGGACAACTTGGGATTTTTTTTTCCACAGCATGGGTGGGGGTTGAAGGCTCTTTGGGGTCCGCAATGAGCTTGGTTTTCAGGCTAAAGGGGAGGCTGAGGGCTTGCAGTACAATTATCTGAGAATAAGGGGCTGGAGATGTGGCACACTGCTAAGCACACACAGCGCAGGGACATGCATACACAATGCCTGTAAAGACGTCCCCATCTTAGGCCTAAGTCAGTTGCTGGATTTTTTTGAATAAGTTAAAGTATTATAAAACCTGTGCTACAAAAACATTAGATAACACAAAAGAAATATAACATTTCTAAATGAAAAACTAAAAAAGAAATAAAAATAACAGAGCAGTCCTGAAAGAAAGTCTTTGAAAGAAAACTGCAATTCATACACTTAGAGTGATGCATATTTACCATAACACAAATAGGTTGCTAAAATTGACTTATTTAGATCTAATCTAATCGTGTACTTATCTTTGCATTCCCTATTAGCCAACAGACATACACAAGCTTCACACAAGTAAGCACTTATGCAGGTGGAAGTGGCATATGTGTTCTCTAAAACACATATGCGTAAAAAAAGCTGAAAAGTTTACCCTTCCTTTACATATAGGCTGCAAAAAGAGAAAATGGCCGTTCAACAAATCCATTCATAAAATACCTGTAGAAAACACATGTGGACTTGCTTCCCAAGTTTAGGGGGTCATTGCTGGGTGAGCAGTACACTAAAAAGCCCTTTCCTGTGCATATAGATTGGTTATTGCTGTGATCCGCAGGATACAAGCTCTGCCGCTCTCACCCCCTCTCCCACCCCAGTCTGTAAAGGTCTTGCTGCTGGTCAGAGCAAACGCTGGCCTGCCCTGGCCCTCACTCTCAGCAGGCTGGCGCTCACCCAGCTACTCTGGCTGACCCTATGAACATGTGGCAAACTTGGGCACGGCAGACTCTCAACTCTCAGGTGTGACCAATGGGAGATGGACAGGAGGGGGAACATTGAGGTGAAAAAGGACACAAAACTGGCTTAAATGTGTGCAGGAAAAACTAAATGCAACTAGATAGTGGTGAAGGTAGACAAAGTATTATACATTCTCAATGTTGCAAGTACGAATTTGTATAATACAAGGATGTCCATTTTTCTTGCCGCCACTTTGGAAGAAATGAGAAGTGTGATTATTTTTTTCCAAGGTGTTTAAAGGGTAGTAAAATCTATAGAATATTGATAAATATTGGTTAACTGTCATAACAGCAATGTTAATATCGATCAGCTAGCAATATCAGCTCAAATTTTTATATGAAATTTTCATAGCATTTAACGCTATGAATGTCTGTTAAAGTTTCTCAGGAATTAGATTAGTGAGAAAAATATACAAGTACAATGAATTTTGAGAATGAATGCAGAAAGAACTCCCTAAATGTTTGCAATTTCATCTTAACAGAGTTTCTCGCACAATGATTTGGGCTTAGATTTTAAAGATAAACTACATAAAAACAGGGTTAAAAGAATTTTGACAACTGAAAAAAATAACTAGCAGCACAAAATGTATATAAATTCAGTGAGCAGTATTTGGTCTGCTGATATATTTCACATGGTATGTTTTAAAACTGTCCTTTAGTCAGACAGAAATATTTTTCAAGCTGCCCATACCCTCATTTGTTTTGCTAAAAGATGCTAAAACTAACGGAGAGTGCAAGAGCCATCATGATGATGGTAAAAACAAAAATGTGGGTTAAGCACAACTCATTTTGAAATATCCATCCATCCCCTAAACTGGGATCAGATTGTTGAGTAGTGAAGAACAGACTTCCCTCTCCTGAGCCACTTGGACCAGCTTCTCCAGGGGAATCCCAAGGCGTTTCCAGACCAGCCAAGAGACATTTTCCCTCCAGCGTGTCCTTGGTCTTCCTCTGAGGGAGACCACCAGGGAGACCTAACCAGATGCCAGAGCCATCTCCACTAACTCCTCTAAATGTGGAGGAGCAGCGGCTCTTCTCTGAGCCCCTCCTGGATGACCAAGCTTCTCACCCAATTGGATTAATCAATAGTAATAATATCTTTTGTCCAGCCAATTGGTGTATTGCTAAGCAAAAATACTTTTTCATTTGAAGAAAGCTGACATAATGGCAGAAATGAGCTTTTAACAAGACTAAGTTCCAGTCAAACTGACCTTCACTAAAAAAAAATACATACATAAGTTAATTGAGGTACTTTTGCTAACATAAAAGCAGAATACATGTTGGCTTAACCTCTTAAAAAACATTTAAAATGGAAAAAGAGAAGTTGTGTCGGTGTGTAGTGTTTGGTGTGTGTTTGATGCAAGTTAAAGTACATGAGAGTTGAAATTAAATAAGAAACAAACATGTGACAACAGTGATGAAGCTCATGGAGTTAGGAGCGGGTGTTTCGATCACAAAACCATCTATTTCCATGGGCTCTCTGTACCTGAGGTCCCTCAAGTTCTTGAGAGCCACAGAATTGATTTGGCCAAACTGTGTGAGATCATGTGTTTATTTCTGCGTGCAAGGATCTCCTCCTTTCTGCCTTTATAACACGCAGTGCTACAATTTCTTTGCAGCTGATGTGGTCTTTTATGGACCCTATAGAAGAATGAATAGTTACATCTAACAGGTGCCCGGTGACACTGCAGTAAAGCGGTTAGACAGGAAGCACCTGCAGGGGGAGATGAGAGTGTAAGTATGGACAGATAGCCTAGAGGGAGACTTAGAAAGAGGACAAGAAAAAAAGATGGGAGCTTGACATGACAAACGATTTAAAAAGATCCATCTGAATCATTTCTTGTTATGAAAACTTGAAAATATATCACATACTGTAATAGAGACATTAACAGCAAAAATACTGAGAGCAAAAGAGGAATATGCAGAGAAAATGATCTAGCCTGAAGGTACACTGCCACCTATCTGTCTGAAAAGGTACTGCAGTCTCCAATCCACCGTCTCAGGATCTGTCATTTGAGTTTCAAATTATTCTGAATAACACAACTATAAGAGAGACAAGATCTGAGGGAGAATATGATAACAGCCCCACAGAGATGACAGACAGTGACAGTTTAACAGAGAGAGATACAAAATAGAGAGATGGAGAAAAGGGTCTGTTGTGGAAAAGACTTTGAGAAAATGCAACAAACATTTGCTCACCTGACAGTCCTCTAAGACTGAACCTCAACCGTTCTGTCACCCCTAGCCACAATGATTTGCATCAGAACAAGTCATTTGTGTCCACAACATATAATCCCTTAGCCTCATCTACTCACACAATATCAGAACACAAACTTTGGCGTTTCAGAATTACCCAGCTGGGGGAGCCGGGATAGCTGCTGGGCTGGGCTATCACCTCGGTTCATATGCAGGTTCCAGTTCACTCACAGTTCACGCATACTCTCATCTTTTTGAAGCAGTATCCCAGTTCAGGATCATGATTATTCAGGGGAGAGAGAAGCATGGTGTGCTATCAATACATCTGCCTTTTCTTCCTCAGTGTCTTTTTTTTTTTTTTTTTAGTTTTTTTTACAAATACTCAAAATTCCCTCAGACAGCTAACACTGCAGTATTTAAAACCACACTTTGACCCAATATTAAGATCAATGCCAAGTTATTTCTATTTTTTCATTCTCATTTTGAATGTCTGTCCTGGGTACAACTAACACCCACTGCCCTTAGCTTTGACCCTATAAGCATCCAATTTGACTTACTCTGAAGATGTCAATGCAAATCTGAGCATGCATATTCACATTAATGCACATCTGTAGAAGTTTGTTGTGTATTATTAATCCCAGGCAAATAAAAGCATGGAAATAAGCATCTTGTGTCCCAAGTAATACTCGGGGGCTTTCACTATGGATTAATCAGGGTTAATCTGGTTGGGTCATGTGTGCTCACATGCAGACATGAACACAGGAGAGTTTATATTGTATTATATTTACGCAGGTTTCTCCTAGAGCAATATTTATAGTAAAGACAAAATAAATCCCAAAACAGAGCTTTCCGTTTCACCTATTTGTGCATATAAACTGGCCATATTAAGCAAAGAAGTTTAAAATGATAAATTAGATGAAAAGGTGAGACATCTGGAGCTAAACAAAAGGGCATTAAAGGGCAACAACGGTATTTTAACTTGTTCTCCACGCGCAACGTAAGGGGGAGGCAGATCTTGTTACCCTGAATCTTCTGAGTCACATTCCCCAGCATCAAGCCAGCTTGCTTTTCCTGCACTGCCACCCACTGCTAACATATGTCACTTCCTTACTATAAGCGAAGCCAAGAGAAACTTCACACAAGACACAGCTATGCATATAAAAGGACCTACCCCCACTTCCCTCTGCTCTCCCTTCTCCGCATATATGCACACATTTTTTTTTCTTCTCATTTGGCCTTCTACTTTTCCTTTCTTTATTTTTATTTTAATCTGCTGGAGAGGAGTTCACCTAGAAGTCAGCGGGACATACTTGAGTTGCACCTTCAGCATCAATACACAAAGCTACGCCAACACAGCGGGCTGGTGCAGAAGGAGTAACAAAGATGAGGAAGGACATAACATTTTCAATTAAACACTGGCAAAGAGAGACCATATTAATTTCAAGAGTTCCCATACAGACAAAGTGACAAATAGTTTACTAAATAAAGAAGAAAAGAACATCTATTTTCCCTTCCCCCATCCATTTTCTGATCAGTGAAGTCACTATACTAATGACTTGCAGATAACTATGAAAGCAAGTGAGGTGTTTAAGATGAAATTAGAGAAAGTACATGGCTCTAAGATGCTATTTAAAACCACATGTTCATTCAAGCTGCAAGAGCAAGCAAGACTTTCACTTGATTCCTTTGAGCTTCTAACCTCCCTCTCTCATGAAACCCACTGTATTTATAAATATTTGCAGGCATATGGAAATATCTGACTTACAATAAAGATTTACACTCTCCAGAAGCTCAGAGTTTTGGTTATGCTAACTGCTCTCTCTAACTCAAAATGCAAAAGACAGCTTAAAATCTCAGCAACATTATCATTACTTGCTTTTTTTTAAATAATAGTAGACCCTTGTTCTAAAACAACTGTTCTCGCACAGATGCAGAATAATGTCACTGCTCCTATAGTTCAATGACAAATTTGAGTCAGGTACCATTACTATCAGCAGGTTAAAATGTATAACACAAATCTCTCAGAAAGACAGTTCTTTTTGATAGCTCTCAGGTCTAGAAAAGAATTAGGAAAATATGCCTTTTAAACATTTGCTCCTAAGAATGGAGTAATCACCAGAGCATCCTTAGCTCACTTTGATGGAATAATTTTGAATAACTTTTAAAAACAGTTTTAATAGCTCAATATCGCTGTTATAATCTTTTAATTCAGGTTTCTGTCTTAAATTTTAGTAATAAGTGTGTTCAACTTTTAGCTTTGTGTTTTCCAGGCAATGCACTTACATTACATGTGAAACATTTTGAAGCTCATCTTGACGAGGATTGGCTGGTGGGAGATGTGTTATGTGTCAATAGGAAATTCTTGATTAATTAAAATATATTAATAAGAGCATTGCAAATAAACAGAGGTCAAAAATGGTCAACAAATATCTGATTGAGGCATCTGTAGCATGCATCTTAAGAATGTCGCAGCATAAGTTGTTAAAACAAAAAGGACTAATTCTACAATAAAAAGGGAAAGAAAATAAGTATGATGAAAAGAGATCTGTATGTAGGTTATTGCAGTCTCACTGCACCACTCTTGAATTTCAAACAAGAACCCTGGGCAGAGCAGAGCAGAGAGCAGAGGAGCAGAGAGGGAGGAGAGACGGAAAGGCGGTGGGGTGAGGGAAGGAGCAGAGAGCTAACACTGGAGGCTAACTGGAGGAAGACAAGAGAAGTGGTTTTTAATAAGATAACTTAACTAAAGAGGGGCAACCAAGGGGAAGACATGATATGGATGAACAGAGGAGAGCGCCATGGAGTTGAAAAGCAGGGCTGCCAGTGAAGACGGGAAATTGGGATAAAAAAAATGAATACTTTTAACAAAGGTTCCTCATTTCTTACAGTGCATGGTGCTTAGTATTGCAAATCATTGTATTTTCCTATATATTTGCAGAAGAGACAGCTACTTATAGTATGTGCATTATACATGTGTGGTAATGTCAAGCACAATTTTGAGTCTGCTAACAAGCCTGTTTTAGTGTACGTGTAAATATAAATGCATATATTAAGCAGGTACACTGCTCTGACCACTGGTGCAGAGGACCAGCTCTTTGATCTGGGGGCTGTGTCGAGCCTCTGCACTCGCTGTGCAGGGTGGTCTCCCATCATGCTCGGCTGATCACAGCAATGCCGTTACTATTGGCTGCCAGGCAGGCCCTCCCATCAACCCTGGTGCTGCACGTCTCTGACAACTTCATTAGCCAAATTGACCCTCTGCTCCGCTGTACTCCACTTTCCCCGCGATATAAAACGATCGCTGGAGCAACTGGCATCCAAATGGATTCATTTAAGCAGGTTGTATCCACAAACTTAGAAGAATGGCTACAAAAACTATGTTAAGATGAACAAATCTTCTTGTCAGCAATACTGGAATAATCATTAAAAAGTGTGAAATTTAGCAAAAAAATAAAAAAAACTGTCAATGTATGCATTTTTTTTGTGCTTTGTGCTGTTATGCTGCATCCAGTGAGGTGTGCTACACCTTTATTATCCACCTAATGATTTCCTTATCTGATGAGTGAAGCAGATACAATGTGACCAAGAAGGACTGGAATTTTAATTTGCTCTTTGCTATTGTAAAGAACATCAAACCATCTCTTTCTGTCTCCCCCCTTTTTGTGTCTCATCAGTGTAGTCACAATACCTTTAATATTGCTTCACCTGTGGTCAACAACACCTTTAGAATAAATGAGAACAAAGACAAGACTTGGTTGAAGGTATGAAGGCATGTATATGAAATTTGTGTCCTGATTTTCTTTCCAAGTAAGAAGAGGTTAATTGGTGATGTGCTTTGTATCAACTGTACACATTTAGTTTAAGAAGCAAATATATTTTTTACAAGAGGAACTGAGCACTTTTCAATGCTCTGAGTGTAAAAATTACACAAAATGTTAAAACAATTTTATAAAATTTGCCTTGTGTTGCAACAATAACACTGGATTAATTGGTGGTTCTTATTATCACTTGTCTAATATAACATGGACAAAAGTTTAACATTTTAAAAGACAAAAATCATAAATCCTTTAAAAAAAAGTTCTGCTGTTCCATATTTTTATCTTCTAGTAAAGTCCTAAAATAGTGTCACTGAGATCAGTTTGAGTTTCTTTTTAGTGAATGAATTGTGGAAGTAGTCATAAAATGATAACATTTTTCATATAATTTAATTTAATTCTAAATTACATGAAAGCAATTTAACATATTACATGTAACAATTTATTTCAATTAATATTGGTATGGATCCCTGTTTGGTTAACTGAATCAAGTAATATGAAGGTTTCTGACCCATAACCAAGATAAAATTACTACTTAATTTTGTCCTGTATTATTTTGGAAGTGAGAGCTTGAAAACTTTAGGGGTCACTAGAAGAAAATATTTTGAAGCATTATGCATCTTTTGATCAATGGCTTTTTAGTGAATCCATCTATGCAGTTCTTGGACTGATTTGATTTCCAGGTTGTTCAACACGATAGTTATATGTTAAAATGGGGTCTGGTAGCCGGAGGAGCAGGTAATCCAGGTTTACCACAGTTGTAGCTCAGTGGTAGATAGATGAACTATTGAACTCTGTCTCTGCAGCTGAAGCTCTGTAGAGGAGCAGGCTAATTAACCAGTCACAGAGATGAGCAAAAAAGAAAAAGAAAAAAAAGGGAAAAGGAAAAGCCGTTCTCTTCTTTTCCTGCTCTACTTTTACTTCTTTTAATCTCTCATTCATGAGCCCTTGGTGGTGCCCTTGGCACTGGGCATGTAAACTATCATTTCATACCATCACACAGACTCTGGACTGCCGTTAGAAAAAAGGATAATACAGGTTGCATAATGAGCACAAGGCTTAATGAAGTTGTTTCAGAGGTGATGCTGTGTGGCAAGGAAAAGTCAATGGTTATTTCAAAATGTTCTTTTTATGACACGTGAATCCAAATGTGACTGAATGTTGGCTGCTGTTTTAAAGGTTTAGAGACTATGATCTGCTCTTTAAAAAAAATAGCAATCATATACTTTTTATTACTATTTAAAATGATCATGTATTAGTGTAGGACTATATTTACTTATTTAGAGTGCCTTGTAACATTTCAACAAACTTTGATGTCTTTTACTGAAAATCATACCTGGTTCTCTAAATATTTTACAAATAAGTCTGAAATTTGTTGTCTGTGAGGTTTTGTTAAACCTTTTTATTCCGATACCCCTAAAACTTTAAAAGGCAACTGACTCCAGCAAATATTACGTAGGAGTGTAAGTGTAAATCATTGGATTCCCTAAATCTGCACATAATCCCCTGATAAACTGCATCTGCACCTTCTTCATCAAAGCATCTGATTCCCAAATTTTAGGTGGGCTTTGCAATGACACGCTATATAGCTTAAAAAGAAACAAAGTTTGACATTATCCATTGTCTCTCTCTAACTTAATAAAAAACAGAAAAAAGGAATGTGTTCTGGCTTTTCAAGCAAAAAGATGGTTGACTGGATGACGAGAGGGAGAAACTCAATCCTGACTCCTGCTGAGAAAGAGACGAGTGCTGGCTGTCGACTGGCACGCCACCTGACTACCACAAAAGTACTGATTTGAAACGACAAGTCAGGAGAAGTAAGGAGTAAATAAGAGAGATCGACACAGTAAAAATAGAGGGATGGGGACAGAGAGAGAGAAAAAAGGAGAGAGAGAGCACGAGAGAGAGAGAGAGAAGGGTAATAGATTTGAGAGTGTTTTGGGGGAGTAAACAGATGGAGTAAACACAGCACGGGGGAAACCAGGGGACTCCCACCGAACCAGCTCAATGTGTCACTGACACCGCAGAGTAGAATCAACAAAGTGCTCCGAGGGCAACGAGCACACATGCGCACACACAGCCTCCCACACAATCACACACAGTTCGCCAATTGGCAAGATGCTGGGACCCGCAGCTCCTATCCAGAGCAGTGACAGGCACATGGAGAACAAGCTGGCTGACAGCACATGACAACTACTCAGCTAGTGGAAAAAGGAGAGAGCTATCTCCTACTCTTCTTTCTGACTGCAGCTGTAACTTCAAGATGAGCTACTGTGAATATACATTAATATTTTCTAGAGATTTTAAGTAAAATATCTCTTTGTGTTGATAAATAGCTGCAATCTGTCTTCTTCCATCTATCAGTCGTGCTCTCAACCTCTTCCCGGCATCCATCTGTATCACTTTCTCTGTTTCCAATTTCCTCCTTGCCCCCAGACCTGCGCAAATGCCCAAATGCTGCTGCTGCTGTGTGCCAGCGTACCAACAGGCCCGTGGGCCTATCCAAGAGAGAAAAGGAGAGGGAGAGAGAAAGACGGAGGGTAGCCAATTAAGAGAGGGTAATGGGAGAGTGTGAGTGTGTGCAAACCAGTATGGGCGAGTGCCTGACTTTAAGCGGCTGTGAGTTCACGTGCTCTAAGTGGATGCGTGCAACGCCATGGGCTGTGCACACACAGCCAAACTTAATTTAGCGGACCCAGGTTTTTAACACATGCCTGAAGCTAGCCAGCAAACTAAGGCTAGACTGGTGAGCTAGAAGTTAACAGGCACATTGCTCTCTTAAAGCCTCTGAGATCTTGTTCCCACCCTAAGGGTGAAGGAACTCATTTAGTCATTGATGACCATCACTGCTCACAACCTTGTGGTCATATCTTTTCATCAGGCACTTCATTACTATAAAGCTTTATGGAGAACGAGACTCAACTTTCAGGACCTTCACAGTGTTACAAGATGTACTACGGGAAGCACTGAGCATTAACAAAACTTCTTCAGGAGTTTGTGATTGTTATCAAGTCCAATAGGTTCAAACTGAAGGCCAGAAGTAGCAGCTGAGGATAAAGTTGCCAGCATTAGTTTTTTTCTTTATTATGCTATTTTCAATTTGCCAAAGACTTGACTGAAAATAAGAAAAACCTCTTGAAACTGGCTGTTTGAACTCCTGAAGAAAGAATTTGATCATAGATGTGTGAAAATTCATGCCAGAAGAGTCAACGCAACAAAACTCTGCTTAAATATGCCTGAACCTTCAAAACAAATACATGAATGAAATAACAGCTGAACTAAATTTTGCTAGCTCTTTTGTAGCTATAGCATAAATAAATGTTGCATTAATGAAAAGCATCAAATAATGGGAGAATATTGCCTCAAGCTAGAATAAACATCTAATTAGGCAGAGTGAAGCTCGTATGTAACTGGATGCATGCATCAGCATTTATTACATTGTTCTACAAGGCAATAGGCCGTCAGCCAGTTCCACAGCCAGAGCATGACCTAGAAAGTGAAACCATACAGCAATGCACTAAATATGTCACGTTTGCTCAATCATTGTCCCTTTCTATGAAGGCACAGAGAAAGAAACAGAGAAGAGGAGGAACAGGGAGATGGAGAAGGCATCTACCAACCGCTGTATACTAAAGCTAATTAAGTCATTTCAAATAGTCACAGAGGGTACCTGTATGCAATATAGCCAAGGCAAAAGGATTGATGAAGCTCTGTCACGGCCCCAGGCTAACTACAAAAAAGAAGCCAAAGGAAAGGAGAGAGAAAGAAGAAAGGAATGGGGAAGAGAGAAGGGAGGAAATGAAGTGGATTTTTTTTTTTTTTTTAAATTGAAGCCCAAATTGAAGAAGAGCATGGATGTCTTTGTGTCTTTGTGTTGTGCAGCAGGAAAAAGGTTAAGCCCCCAGCAGAGTATGTCTGCACACACAGGCTCTCAATGGGGAGCAGGTGGGAAGATGCATGGTTGGAGGGATGTAGAGGTGCAGAAGAAAAGCTCCAGATAATTGAGAGTTCACTGAACGGCCATCTCTTACTATACCTGTGTGAGTCACTATGTTTAATTGTATGAACCTTTAAAGAGGTATTAAATGTGTATAATCATAGAGGCACACAAACCAAATACAACAGCAGTAGCTAGAGATGAATAGAAAAACCAGGCAATTTTAGTTTGATCCACCCAGACAAATGACTGGCCAGTTGGGGAAAAACTTATTTTTAGTAGCAAAGGAGTCAGAAACACAGGGATGCAACGTGGTATATATACTGCTTTTTCTACAATATCAATGACATGTTTAAAGTTCATTCAGACTGCGAAAGAACAAGATTTTCAGCACAACATAAGAAGACATAGCCATGCTAAGTGCCACCATATCATTCTGATACCAAACTTCAGTGATGTGGTCACATCACTCATAAACTTAGAGTTTATGAGAGATGTCTTTAAAAATAAAAGATATATGATGTTATGAGAAACTGTACCATAAATTAGATTGTGACAACAGAGCGCTAGAGTTTGGTGGGTCCCGGTCATTTTGGTCCTTCCTTTATATTTTTGCAGTTTTTGTTTTTTTTGCTCTTAGCATAAAAATTTTAATTGGCACATCTCTAATGGCAGACTGGTAATACCCAGATAGACATGAGAATCAAAGTAACAGAACAGAGCACACATCTGACTACCACACCATCCATACCCTCACCAGTGGAAAGCTTGGCAACACCAGTGATTGAACTGGGTCATAGTTGCAGAGTTTCTTCCTCACATACACACAGTATAGACTGCAGCATTGGCAACAGGGTGATCACAGGAGAGGGCAAACAGAGGGCTGAATGTAGAGTGATTGGAGTATTCTAGGTCAGCTCTCCTGACAATGCACCACTGTCTCTTAATGTGCTGGGCTAAAGGATTGAAGATGTCTTTGGTATGACGCTACAGCTACACACTGCAATAAGGAAAATCTGCTACATACAAACAAATGAGCCCACACACATGCACCATGTTACATACATCGTCCTAAAATGTAACCTAAAACAAGACTAGATGTCATCCCGGGGCATTTTATAGCAAGTTCAAAAATGGAAAGCACGACAAAACACAACTAATGCTTCTTTTTCCTTCATCAATCTAATAAAGCTGCAGGCAGCAGATCTCTTCTGCAGCCTATAGAGAAAGATCAGCCTGTGGACTTCAAAGAGGTTGCAACTAGGTCACCACAAGGCATTGCAGTCAGCGAGAGTGAAGTCTCTGGTCTGAGACATCTCACTTCTCCCCACTCCTTTTGCCTCTCTCTCTCTTTCTGCTGCTCTTCCTCTTTTTTGGTACAATGATATCAGTGAAAATTAAAATGGATTATAGCACCCGCCGCTCTTGCCATTCCCCGGGGTCATTCAGAACCGTGTCACTGTAACTGTTACTATAATGCTACTTCTCTATCACTTCCAAAAGTAGCTGCTGCTCAGCAGTTTAACTGATGTTAAATTTAGACACTGAGTGAGACAAACAGAAAAAAAAAGACCCAGTGAGAAGGAAGGCATAAAAAATATAGAGAAATACCATGCAGAATTCACACCTGGTGACCCAACCCTTCATGGTTCTGCAATCTGAATTAGTCAAAGGCCAAAGAAAAAATGCTTTAAAAGTAACTTTTCTGTAGTTCCCCCCCACCCTATAAACAAGCAGAGAAATAACTAAGAATTATAAACCCTGGAATGGGACGGAAAAGAAGGAGCACAATACTAAAGAGTAAAAGTATATAAGGAGTTTGAACAAGGTCAAATAAAAGAAAAAGCTGCAGGGCCACAATGCATCTCTAACACTGAACACAAAATAACTCTGTTAACATCTGACAACAACCTCCAACATGACACAGAGCACAGAAAAGTAGAATAACAACAAAAGAAATACACATTCATTGTGTGAGCTTAGAACACATTATTCAATAGCTATGCAAACCTTTCTGAATATTATGTTCTGTGATGATGGTGGAACCACAGAAGAACCCACAGAACTGCAATTTATGGATAGAAAGAAGTGTGTAAATGTCAAGTTGAAAGAGAAAAATAGATTGTTGAAGAGCTGGTATTTATCTTGAGACCCTTTCAGACATGAACTAGTTTCTATGAATCTGAAGGCAACTCAGCATTTTGGCATTACGTCTGAATAAACATCCTCACCACTTTTCCACAGTCATTTTCACAGCAGTCGTGCAAGGTAGGACCTGGTGACATTTACATATCACTTTCATCAATGCACTCGTCTGAACCATATGAAGACAGTATTGGAAAAGGCTCAACAAGCGTAAAAGAAAGTAGGCAAAATATTTGGATAAAAGTTGCCGACAAGGCAGGAAAGGTTGTGGTGGAGATTGTGAGTTCATGTTAAAGAATGATAACCTTTTTCAAGAGATGACACCTCCATTATCTATTGAACCCTTTACAACAAAGAAAGGAAAAAAAAAGGGAAAAAAAAGAGTCCTACAAGAGAACCCATGTAACAAGAATACTCGTGAGGAAAACTGGTGTTTTCAGCAATCCCTATTTGCTGAATTTATGATGTGCTAGCAAACGGGTTTTCATTGTTGTATATCAACATGAAAATGTACAGTTTTTACTCTATATGCAGATGCCCCAAATTGGTCTGTTTGGGGCATCTAAATATGATCAAATAAATCTGACCATATTGACTGTCACTGAATGCACCATGCATGTATTAGCACACATACACATTTTATACTATATATATGAACAGTGCTCATTAGCATCTCAGGTTAAGAGGTTGGCTGATCAGACATCAACAGAATGCCTCCATGCCCATACACCATGTCCATGAATGGGTAGAAAATAACCAATGTGATATACAGAACCATACAAAGCACTGTAAGTGTGGACACCTAGACATACATGAGTATAGGTATATTTTACAGACTTTTTCTTTTCTTTTTTTACAATAACCTCACTTGACGTATCACAGTAGATGCTGCTGCACCTTTCAGTCTGCTTAATGAAGAGCAACATGACAGGGTCTTCCAGGTGAAAGCCCATACTGTGCTCCCTAGGCATCTGAAACAGAATGCGTCTTCTTTAGGTCTTGTCTCATTTGTCTGCAGTTGTCTTGTCAACAGTATGGTAAATGTATGGATGACTTACTGCTTGTGTATATGATCTGTCATTTTTAATGTTTCCATTCTGTAATGTGCACAGTTATGAGCTTAGACTGACACTTATTTGACTGGCATCGGGGGTGACAGCAGCACAGTAGCATATGGTAACGGGCTGCTAAACTGCAAAAACCTGACATTAGTGCAAACAAGTCAGCCAAGCATAGTACAGTGTGCTCCTGAGGGGCTTAAGATATAGACTGTCAGCAGAGAGTGGGCTAATAACACATATCGTCAGACCTACAGCACTAGACAGAGGTGAGGAGAGCCAGATCAGGTATAAGGAGTGGTGTTGAGCATGATGAAACTGATGACAAGGTACAAAGGCAAGTAATCGACACATTATGACAAATCTGTGTTTAACGGTTGCTGTGTCTTGAAGAAAATTTGCCATCAGATGTCAGCATTTTTGCAGCATAATATCATACAGAAAAGATGAGAAAAACTAAGAGGGAGTTGCAATGTCTCAAAAGTGACATTAACACACACATACAAAACCTAATTACATCTCCCAATGTTGTATCGCCATTGAAATTTGACTTGTTTCCTCTAAAAAAATATGGTCTGTCATACATACTGTTTCCTTGCATAATATTTATGTATAAGGTGACAGTGAATTCTTCATATGGCTTGTTTCTCATCTCAGAGCACTCTGCATCTCTAAAAATGTTACAAGATGAATACTCACACCTTAGTTTGCATGTGTTTTTTTCTACATCCAGCAATTGTTCTTCTACAAAGAAACAATGAATGTATATTATACATGGGCAAGTTAGATTTAGATACCTGGCTTGATGATTCCATGCACTTTATTGCACAACAAATTCATGCCTGATCAACCCTTTATTTCAGTCGTTATATTTAGGTATGAGAGAAGAGCTTCATATTTTAGGTATAGTAAAAACGGAAGCTTGATTATTTCTCAAAATATTTTTGGCATTACGTTGTTATTTGACAATTTCAAATGCTTACAGATCTTTGCTCATGCCATTCACCTGCACTGCGTCATCATCCCCATGTGTTTCACCTGATCTGCCTTTCATACCACCACTTTATTTTTACTGTTCAGTACCAAATATCCATTTTTATGGATTAATTCATATCTAGTCCCTTGCTCCGTTCTTACTATCCCTGCAATTTGTAAGTTTTCTTTAATAAATTTCCTTTCATCAATGGATGTCTGCACATCAGTTCTGTCTCTTTACCACAAATTTAACAGGTTGCCATCAACCCTTATGTGTGTGACAGGAACATGTCTGTTAAGGTCTAGGAGCAAGGATTGTGACGTAACAAACCACAGCAGATTGACGTAAAATTTGTACAACACCAGAAAATGTCCCGGTATCGTATGCTGGAAAAAAGTTCAGGTACAGTGATGCGTAAATTTAGAAGTTCTATGATTGTGATCTTAGGAGTCCAGTTAGCATTCAGCATATGGTGACTTAGGCACGAAAGGACACTGACCAATCTCATTTTGTCATTGATATAGATCAGGCCCTACTTGTACATACAACTAGATTAAATTCACAGAAATTTTAGGAGATGGACTTGTACTTATCACAAATAGAGAAAAAAATTATAGTTGGGTAGTTGTTCATACGTCGTCAGGTGATGTGTAGCACATTTTAATGAAATTAAATTACGCACATTTCATTTCTATCTTTTAATTCCTTTTACAACCCCACAAACACCCTGTAATAAATATACACAAACAGAAGTGAAATACCAATTATCTCTATGGGTAACTGTCCAGTGGGGTAAATGCGGGTAAAGCAGCACAACATCCTGCATGAGAAGGTATAAATATTTATTGCCCCTCAGAAAACCGGTGGGAAGCCTGCAGGATCTACTTTATTTTCAACCAAATGTTTGGCATTGGAAATATTTACTGTTGTCTGCCTCTAACCCTAATATACCCCCCGAACCTACATAACCCCTATTTAAACACAGGTTTGTTCTCATCGATCAAAGCATGGCACACAAAGTATAGAAGTTTGAAACCAATACTGGAGAGATTACAGCAGTTTTCAACTTTAACCCTGAGAGATTCTCAGCATTTCATTGTAGTGTGTAGAAATGTGTGTCTTTTTCATTGTCTGTAGACAAAATTCACAGTAGGTCACAAAACTCGATTTCCCTCTGGATTGTCCACAGCAAAGCACTTTTAACCTCTGCAAACATGCTGTAAAAAGGGAGACTTGTCAAATTTAGAGCTGGATGAAGGAGCCTCTAAGTGTGCCAGTGTAGCCTACGCCTCTGTATGTATTATTAGTTGATACAAACTCTTAAAACACACACATATATGTATTAAAACAAGAGTCTCTGACCCTGGTCCTCTAGATCTACAGTCCTGCAGGGGTTAGATGCAACCCTGCTTCAACACACCTGAATCAAATGAACAGCTTGTTATTTGGCCTTTGCCAAACATGATGGAATCCTGCAGATGTAATTCAATCATTTGATTCACCTGTGTTGGAGCAGGGATGCATCTAAAGCCTGCAGGATAGTAGAGCTTGATGACTAGGGTTGAAGACCCCTGTATTGAAACGCAGAGAAAAGTCGTTATGTTACAGCTGTCAGAAAGTGAATATGCTGCTGCACAAGATGACGACTTTACTAAAGATATCAGGATTTTTCTGTGGGTATGAGTGAGTGTGTATGTGCTTTTGCATGAGTATATTGGCCGTAGAAGAGTGTTCCCAGAGAGAGAGTGAAGAGGTATCCACCACCCACTGCCTGGGGCCTTCTGGCATAGAGACTAAACAAGACCTTCCCATTGGGACACACATAAACAGCCTGCAGCTGCAAATGACCTACTACCCACCCCTCACATATACAGACAATTGCAAACACACACTCAATCAAGCACATACACACAAAGACAGCCTTTTTGATGGTGTAATTTGTTAATTTCAAGAGGAAAAAAAAAATCAAGTCAATAATGATGCTTGAGCTACAAGTCTGTACAGTTAAATATTCTTCTCCCATTTTTTTATGTAATTACCCTCTCACAACCTCCAACAACAAACCAACAAAAGTGCATATTTAAATGTATTTGTACTGCAATTGTTTCCCATTCATCTCAATGTATATTATGTATTGTGTTGTACATAGGACATATGAACCGTGTAGTCAAAGTAACACCAACTTTGGTCATGTGAAAATTGTTAAGGATAAAAGACACAAGGTAAGTAAGTCATTTTCACCATCAGTCAGGTGTTCAATATCAAGTCAGAGTAAGCACAAGAAGAAGAAGTTATTCTTACCTGTAATTTTCTACAACATGTTAAGATATGTCTGCAGATCAAATTCTCTGCAGGTAACAAGAAGACTGATTAAAGTACTTTATCACAAATCATATTGTTAAATGTACTGCAATTGTTTCCCATTCATCTCAATGAATGAATGGGAAATATTCATTCATAGAATAATACAGACCTAAAGTAAATTGCGTATCATTATTCCCTTATACTGCACAGCACATAGTGATAGAGTTGAAAAATATTGTTTAAATTACTGGATTCCTGGCCAAAATGTTAAAATTCAATTTTAGCTATTTATTAAGCTAAGTTTGGGTCAGAATAACAGGTTGTAGTACTTGCTAAGTAACTGTTAAACGCACAACAAAGACCAAAGTTACAGACACAATAATTACTAAACAAGATAACACAATATTTATCTACTGCAAACTGTACTCATTTATCATTGTCTTTTGAAACAACAACCTCTGTGTTTTCCTGGCCTGAGGATGAACATATCGTCTTCATATCATTCTCTAACAAACAAATACAGGCCCTTTGCCAAGAGAAAGTCAATAAAACTACAATCAATACACTGCTACAAGGTGTGCACACACAACACAGATAGGGGATGATGTACGATTACCTGGAGCACATAGCAATCAGCTGCATTCTCATGCAGTATGCACAATCGCAGGCTAACTTACATGTACATTCGCATACATAACGCAAAAGGCACTTAATATGCAAATGTATCTTTTTCAACCTGGAGATCTCTCCATTGTTCGTGGGGAAGAAAGTGAGAGGGCCGATAGATAAATGGGTCTCTAGATATCAAGCTTGGACGTCAGTTGATGAAATTTCGCATACGGCAGCAGGAGTGTTGTTAGGACAGGGAATACCACCACAAAATAATGTTTTCTCTCCCTCTGATCAATTTTTAATTTGGCCCATGCAGCCAAGCCCTTGGCGGCTTGGCCCCAGTAATTATGGTGGGTTATTGACAGCTGCCTTCCCGGGGGAGACTATTTAAAAGAGGTTTAACCCGAGAGCAAGTCCAGACCCCACAGCTGCCTTTGAACGTGTCAAGTGCATTGATCTGAGCTGAGACCTTCCCACCTGGAGGTGTGTGTATGTGCCTCAGTGTGTGTTGCTTGTAGGGCTACTGTTACAAGGCCATGGCAAGGCGGAGCATCTTACAGGCTTTAATGGACACATACTCACTCACCAACATTAAAATTGTCCTCTGGCTAAAGCTCACTAGCTGGCAGAATGATACCTGTCTGACCTGTGCAGCCACCTGCTGCCCTAAGCATGACCAGAACATGCAACATTGTTCCTTGATTACACAGGAGGAAACCACATTTACATACGGGTTAAATAGAACTTCAGTGGGAAGGGGATGAGCTAATGAGAAACAGAGCAAAAGAATTGACTTAATAGATGAAGAACATAATAATATAAATGCCGTGACACAACACAAACAGAGTGTGCAGCTGATGTTGAAGAAGACATCATCTGGCCAAAGAGGGAAAAAAAGTGAAAAAGAAGGAGGGGGCTGACAGAAATTAGTGGGATTTCTGTGTTTGAGTTTGTCTGCCTCACTGCCCCCTTTCAGCCTCCCATTGAAATTCCGGGCAGATAGAAACCCCAAGGCTTTTGACACACTCCTGAAAATACCCCCCCACCCCCCTTCTCCCAATGAGACTCCAGCATCGTGCCTGACTCACTATCAAGAGAGTGGCAGAGGGCACTTGCGTGAGAAGTGAAGACGACAGGGTGACAGCAGCCACAGATCGGTTTTTCTATTAGTGACTCTAAAATTAAGTTCTTTACACTGACAGAGCATACAAGGTTTTGCAAACCCATTTCTAAACCTAGAACATTTCTTTTTATTGCCAGATTACTAGAAATGTTGAGATGTATGAAGGACAGTTTATGTGACACAAAGTTTTGCATAAATGTGAAAGGTCAAAGTCAAAGAAAATGACATATGGTTTAAAAATGTTCTACTGATGCTGAAAGTGTGGTGTGTCGTTGTAGTCGGTCCCCAAGCCCTTTTTTGGGAGCGGGGGGTAGAAAGTATCTATGAACATGAATTTTCAGGATGGTACTAACACTACTACTACTACCATTTTTATTGAGTTTTCAACGTAACTAAGAAGCTTTTCCAGAGTTACAGCTCCTACTCTGATTAATAGTATCCTACCCTCCGATTGTCTTGCTAAGTTTGGAGTTTTACCATAATCTTTTTTTTTGTTTTTTTTTATAGATTTCAAATTGAACAGAGCTCTATACTGTAAAATGCTTAAAGATAGATAATATTTCATAAAAGTCTATGCAACTTCCCTTGCTGATCTTCAGAATGTAGTTTACTTACTAATGTTCTCTACCAAACCTCAATCACAAACACTGTAACATGTGGTTGAAAACTATGTATTTCTTCCTTCAATCTCTTTGTAATGCACTAATTTGTGTTGGTTTAACACATAAACATGTGATTAAACAAACAAGACTTAATAAACTGTTTTGATAATCATGCCGTTACTGTAGTTAAATAAAGATTAAACTAAATATTTTTTTTTTTCATCTTTGCTGAAGATTCCTGATCATTTGAACAGCCAACCAGTTGGATCTTGGTGCTTCCAAATTATAAAAGCGTATGGTATTTCTTTCAAAACTTAAGACAAATTTTGTTCCGCTAGCGTTTGTGGCAAGATAAGTGTGCCTTAAAGAAGAAAAGTAAAATAACTTTTAAAAAGGTTGAAGCCAAAAAAGTGAATGCTAAGTTGTCGTCATTTTAAAATGTAGGCTGTATTGAATGTACATATGAGAAATGAGGAAAGACCACATTACATAAAACCTAAAAAGTCCTTCAGTGTGGACATAAACTAACTTCAGTTCAGGGTCTTATTGGCTACATCAGCAATTGACTGCAACTAATGAACCTGCCTTTTAATATTCAATATTCCCTCCTTGCTCAATTATTTTAACTGTAACCTTACTGTCTCCGCAACCAACCCACCATCACCCCCTCTGCAGCCCCACTGCATTCACCCTCCTCATCCACCATCTCAGTCTCAGGATGCAGAGCATTGACAAGGCCAGAAGGTAATGATACAGCTGCCATGATGCAACAAGCAGACCTGTCGACTGTCAGGAATTGAAATCATGAAGGAATAAGCTGTCATTAAGAGGCCCTCTCCCAGTAGTGGAGCTGTCAGATGGCTGCCTTCTGCCTACTCTCCCCTCAATACTCCTGTCTCTCCTCTGCCAGTCCCACCCCATTTGCAGTCACTCCCTCATCCTTCTCTCATTTCTCTCTTCCTGAATCAATCCTTTCTGTACTCTTCTCCTTCTTTCCTCCTCTGTCCTCGTCCAGCCAATCATAATCCCATCTCCTGCACCCAATACACCCCCGCTTCCCATCTCAGATTCCTTTCTCTTTCCATCCGTACTTTGGTAGTTGCTGGAGCAGCCTCCTCTCCTTCCTCTCACCTGTCATTTTACCTCTAGGCTTTGGGAGTTACACCTCTTCCATGTGCACACACACATGCACGAAAGACAACATGCAAGAGGCCTGCAAAGACAGCAAAAATTTCTTCCCCTAACTTAGTATTACTATACACGCTCTGCCAAGTGTCAGAAGCACATCCTTTACCTGATGTGATGCGTGTCTATATGTGCATGTTTTCTGGATCAGTACATGTTCATGTGTAAACACTTTAGAATTTAAACACACATATTTCTTCAATCGCATTAATATGTGGTCATTGTACTACAATAAGCAAAGGAGGGCAGAAGATATTTTCCTAATATAAAACCATAATGCTTATTCTCTTTTCTTTATGCTTGTGTGTCAATGCATCTGTGTCACAATGAAGCTGTGTAAGTCTATGATTAAAAGATGCAATCAGTGCTTTTTTTTTTTTTTTTAAGTTTTCTCCAAAAATCATCTGATTGGCAGATGTAGTATCATTGCAAAACAAAGAAGGCTGACTCAGACTTTCAAGAAACTTGCCAAAAACTTTCAGTATAGTGCAGGTGCACCTCCTTGCACAACTGCACATACATACTCCTAACATATTTGAGCCAAATTAACCGTTAGGTCTCTGGGTGCTGGTGTGTTTTGAAAAGGTAAAAACTCCAGCATTACCTGATTGAGCTCCATGTGACACTTTACTTTAGACTTTATATTTCCAGTCAGCTGGTCATGAGTAAAATAAGCTGCACTTTGTGGTCAGACAGATAATAAAAATTCATTTTGTAAAATTTAAATAAATCTAAACCCTCCTATTTTATTGATATATACAAAGCAATAATATGAACATTTCAACACATATCAATATTTTTAAATTTAAATTTTAAATAGTGAAAAAATGTGCCATGGTTTATATGTCTGTAGGTCACTATGGTGAAAACAATTCTGTTTTTTTATTGTAGCAGCATTGATTAATGTTAAGAGAAAAGCAGCTTATGCCTGCAGCATAAGTCAGTGTTCAAGTCAGTTCAAGCAGTAACATTTTAGAAGCTAATTTATAGATGACAAAAATATTAAGCAATTGTGCCAAAATACTAAGGAGCTATATGTACATTTCTGATACTCATAGTTCTGACATTTAGCAAAAAGAAATAATGTTGGTAATCCTAATGGACCCAAATTGAAAATGCAGTATTATTTAATGTCAAACAGTGAGGAATAAAAGGTTAAGTTCCATTCATAAAGTTTGAGTAAATATCAGGTTTCAACTGTATATTATATAAAATTCATGACTGAATAAGCAAATGTTTTGGGGGGAAAATCCATTACATATTATTATAGTTATTCTCTCGGATGGTTCAGCAGAGTCCTCTTCTGTGCATGTGCTTGAAAAGATATCAAGACAAATTTCCTAGTATGACATAATAAACCACAAACATGTCTTTAACAGTTGCAGACAGCATGAACTGAGTGGAAATGTGTGCAGCTGTCTTTCCAGCTCACAAACACACTACAAGGCTTGTGTTTGCCTTCTGCCTGGATGATGATTTGTCAGGGTGCGAGAACATGATTTCTTGTTTACAGTGATGAATGGGCAACACTCTCACTACACACCCATGTTCTCTATATCTAAGCTGTCACTTTGCCTCAGTGCAGTGCAAGCTTTTTCTTTTCGAACGGTGAGAGCAGGCAGACTGCGCAAGGCGTTTCAGGATACCTGGAAAATCCATGTCAGAACATACGGACACGCGTGTAACCCCAACCTTTTCCACAGTTGTACACAGCAGGAGAGAGCTTTATACAGCAGGTAAGGTCTTTATCATATTCAGGTGGATGAAGAGAAGGGGAGAACGGTATCCCCCAAAGTCAATTTGAACAGCAGGCCGATTAAATTACATAGATACTCGTGGTCACACTGACAAATGAGCACAAAGATGGGGAGGAAAATAATGAGACAGGCGAAGCCACCTTTTGCTTGCTGACACAGAGATGTGTACATTTCTTAGTAATCATGTGGTCAGCACAGAAAAAATATTTGCTTCATATTATCTCTGCTGTTTCACCTCAACCCCCAAGAATACACAGGATCCCACAGAAATCATGTATTATGAAGCTACATAAAAGTTTCCTTGCATGATAATGATTACACTGACAAATATGCTTAATTTTACTAATGTGACACTATGAGCTTAAATTCTGAGCTGATGATGGTTTACTTAAAGTGTCAGTCAAGAGTACCGAGTTGAGGTGTGCACCTGTGAATGAATGTCTGGCTGTGTTTCTTGTTTGTGGTGCCAGGGTTATGTGATGCTGCAGAATGCTGTAATTGTTCATCATGATGTAATTTTTATTCTGCACTTGTATAAATTGTACAATGCAGTTAAAATGAATTAAGTTCACAGTACACATAGTGTGAGGTGATAAATCTCACAGCAACAAATTACTCACCCAAACACGCAACCCACAAGTTAAGTTGGATAAGCGCACATTTAATTTTAGCTTAAAATTTATCCTAATAGGACAAAATGATTACTGAGAAGTACCAGGATTTAATGCAAAATTTGTTTAATTTTGGACAATACTGAGACCCTACCTCCATGGCCTTCATGATGAAAGGGATCTGTGTTCCTGAGTCCAGGTCCTGGTTAATGATAAGCCTACGGGCCCACTGACCGGCCCTCACCACACCACTGCCCTGGATAAGCACGAGCAGCTTGTTTGGATTAGTCAAGGCATCTGTGCTAAGGTAGATAAAACTTCTGGGTTCATCGTCTGTTGCATCCACCTGAAGATGAAGCAAAAAAAAAAAGGTACAATCACTGGTTTTAATCACAAAATTAATTTGAAGGCATGAACTTGGAGTATACTTCTTTAGAAATTTATCTGACAAATGTTACAAAAAAAGGTCTTGCAACACCAAAATCTGACAGATGTTTTAGCAACAATCCAACTTTTCCAACATTTACGAAGGGGAAGAAAATCCCATGTAAAGGAATAACTGTTCTTAAAATCAGTAGTAGTGCGACTGTTAAACATCTAACAATTTCTTTAAAAATGTAACAAACATTTTTTTTAAAATGTACACTTTACATTTGTAAAGTGAAACATAGAAATGTCTAATTATTAATCTATATTCATGTCCATGTGATATAAATATGATGCATGATGACCCATATTAATACACTTTTTGAAACGTGGTCTTAATTGTTCTTGGACTTTAACTGTTTTTTTTTTATTTTTTTTCCCCAACAAACACTCATGGTGGGTCTGGTGTACAGCTAAGGATGGAAATGTCAGAAAGCACAAAGTCTGTGCTTCATCCATGTCCCTGGCTTCTTTGCATCCCTCTCAAGTATGCTTGGAAGAATCTCTAAGGAGACACTGTCCATAAAAGCTATGGGTGGCAGCTGCAAGAACTTAATCCAAACAGACAAAGAGGGCCAAGTGGGGGAGAAAATCTTACCCTTTATTCTCCTGTGCTCCTTCATTCCCTCTCCTTATACTTGGCTGCGGTTAATCTTCTTAAAATCTGCGGTCATAAGTTCAATGCTACGCAGGTGGACGGACCCACCACTAACACGCTAAAATACACACACGCACACTCTCAGTATACGTGCAGGCGGGTGGGCAGAAGAGAAGCATAGGAGAGCAATTTTCCAGTGGAATAATGAGATAAATAGGCCAAGCAGATAAACCAGTAAAAGTGTATGGGGGCTAATGAAAGGCGCTGACTCTGGCTAGGTGATTTATAGACACTGTTAGTGCTCTGGCTAACTCTGGCATGCTTCTAAACACTAGCGCTTCCTAACATCGCTATAAAACTGCTTCTGAAAAATGATCACCATTTTTGTAAACAGAAAAAGAGCAGGGAAAGAGAGGTAAAAAGGGGGCAGAAAAAAGAGACAACAAACCTCTGACAACAAATAAAAAGGGATCAAGAATGTGCACTGAGCCTGGATGAGCTGGGCAAAGAATACCACCACAATGGCAGAGTGGAAAGTCGCCTTCAGCCCAACTGAATGCAAAACAGATTAAGCATCAGCATGCTGTGCCTATTTGAAATGACACATCACAATCCAGTTCTAATTTGTGGAGGAGACACTTTTGCACAAAGGATGTGTGCAGTTGGGAAAGACAGAGAATATGAGGAAGACATAAAAAGAAAAACTGATGGAGAATTAGAAAAGCTGCCTTCTCAAAATCCACCTTTCTTATTTTTTTATATTTCTAAATAGGACACCCATTATCACTCTGAAGCCTGATCATTCACAGTACCTTACAATATTCACACCACGTGACCTTTTTCACATTTTGTACTGTTGAGCCCACACACTTCAGTGTATATATTTGGATTGTGTGTGGCAGACAAACAGAAAGGCTTCATTTATTTTAATACACCTAGAAAAGAAAATCCATTCAATTGTTTTCAAAAGTCACCTTACTAAACAGATTCCACATGTGCTTATTTTACACAGCTGTTCCATGAAGAGCTCTTCTTTCTAGAAAGAGCTCTTTGTGGAGCTCTACTGTTTATTTACTAAATAGAAGTTTATTTACTTCTGTTTAGTAAATAAACAGAATCAGGATGAGTTCAAATTAATTCATAAGAACTCTCCTCTGCAATTTGTCACAAGCTGGCTCTTCACCAACAAAAACAAACTTTGTGAAGAAGGTGTTCTGGTTAGATGAGACTGAAGTTGAAGTTTCTGGATGCAAACATTGCACTTCACCATTTAACACACCGTGGTGAAACATGGTGGTGGCAGCATCATGAGCTGAGGCTTCTTTTCTTCAGAAGAAATAGGAAAGGTGGTCAGAACTCATTTGAAGATGGATAGAGCTAAATGCAGAGCAATACTGGAAAAACAAGTGTGGAAAAGACTAAATATTCCAGCAGGACAATGACCTTATGTGTTAGGATGGCCCAACCAAACTGTAGACCATGAGCAAATTAAGAATTTGTGGTAAAACTTGAAGTTCAACCTGAGTTTGAGCTATTTTGCAAAGAAGAATGAGAAAAATGTCCATCTCTTCATGTAAAGGGTTTACTATCTCTACAGAGTTTCACGTTTAATTTGAATAAAATTAGTTTTTCAAAGTATTGGCTATTGGAGTCTGAATATGAATGCATTTTTTTAAGATTCCTATTTATAAAAGAAAAACCTCCAAGCTCAAAGGCTAGTTTATAGCCTTTGAGTTATAAACTAGCTCAAAGGCTACATTTGAGTGCAATTAAGTACTACATTGTGTTGGTCTTTTCAAGCAAGACCCCAGTAAAACACTGCAATATAGGAAAATATGGAAATGTTCAGGGCCCATGAATAGTTTTGCAAAACACTTTCTGACCATACTTATATTTAATTCTCTTAATTTTCAAGATACTTACAGGTAGAAATGCTTTAGTCAAGTTGCACTTTTTCTCCAACAGCTCGTAAACATACTTAGTGATAATCTGAAAAAGAAAAACAGAAAAGGCACTGTCAGATATAACTAGTCAGATATACTGACAACACTGTCGGATGGAGTTAATATTCTTCCTGGCTATACAAATAAATCTGTGAAAGAGAAACTGTGTACACATGTGAACAAGGAACCAGCATCCACAGTCATACTTGCCACCAAAGATATAAAGAAATGCTGCTCAAAACCCCCATTTGCCCTCTAGTGTTTGTGAGCACCCGAACGACTTGAAAGAGTCTGGTTTTATACTGTACGTGTACGTGTGTGTTTGTGTGTACAGTACAGTCAGACTGTTGAGGTTGAAAGTGCCAGGAGAGGAAATCTGCTGTACATGCAAAGGGCTGATGTAAGTTGTGTTTATCCCTGCAGCCACAGCACTAAAGAACCTTGTATACAAAGTCACTCCTACCCCAGGCCAAGCCTTTCATGGTTCAGTGACATTAGCAACGTTCTTTTCCCTTTTCCCCGTTTCTCTTTCCTTCTTTTCATTTTTTTCCCACTTGCATCCTGCTCAACTGAGAACAGTCAGGAGCACTTTGTGGAACAGATTTTAATTCTTGATCAGGTGTGAAAGACACAAACAGAGAACTAAAGACTGAAAACAGATGACAGCAAACACAGCCAGTAGCTATAAGATGCAGCGCAGCAATTGATGATGGTTCCCCCAGCGGTAAGACAAGCCATGTGTCCCGTCTGTGTCGTAACAATGCTGTGTTGGGTGGATGCACCACGGGGAGAGCTGAGCAGCCTGGTGTCATGCTGTGCTGTGAAGTCTTACTTAAATGCGCTTTTGAAGTATCAGCCTTACTAAATCAGAAAACCAAAGGCCAGCGGTGGCGCCACAGTCACAAAGCGTGTCGGCGCTCCAGTCATGCTGAAATGACTGACTTCGAACACAAACAAGGATCTACCAAAGACCATTGCGCGTCAAAGCACAGGAGACGAGGCTCAGATGTCAGTTAAGTGTGGAAAGAGGAGAACTTCACTTTGACTTAACAACAGATTGTGCACACATTGTCTTACAGAGGCATTGATTTCCTTTTAATATTTTCAGTTTTTGTTAAGTTGAATGGTCCAATCATTTTAAAGTGAGGAGATATTAATACGCAGTTTTCAAATGCAACAGAATGCTTTCAAATGTCAAGGCCAAGCAATAGTCCAAACAGGTCTGGAGATGTTTAAGGTGAGTTTCATTTATAACATGAGAACTATTTGATTCTTTAATTGAAAATGGAACGGGTTTGACAAAACTGCAAACATATGAGGAAATGTCCGTTTCCCTAAACTTCGAGGTTAGGAGAGAAGTGTATTAATCAAAGAAGAAGCTAATAAGCTCTTGGCTATCTCTGAAGGAGCTACAGGATTCTAATGCTCAAATGAGAGTTCCTTGGCACATGACAACTTTTAACAATCCACAAATTTGGTGCTTCTAAATTGAACCTGTTAGAAGTACCAAATACTTATGCAAAGGTTCACCTTCCTGCAGAACAGCTCTTACAAGCAGACAGAACTACAGTGGAATAGTTTTGATTAAAGTATAACTGCAATTAAGAATCTGTGGCAAGATTTGAAGAAATGCTCTCCATGCAGTCTGACTGAACTGGAGTAATTGCAGCAAATGGTAGTTCAATGAAGTATTGACTAAGAGGGCCCGGTTGCCAGATTTTTTATTCATAAAATGTTTGGAAGCAGTGGATTATTATTTTTTTTCTACACCACAATTCTGCACTACTCTGTGCTGGTCAATCCCATCAAATACCCTTAAAATATGCTATAAACTATCATCAAATAGACCAATATAATAGTGGCTTTATTTCACAAGACGAAAGAACAAAATCAGGTAATAGACAAATGTTAGTCTTATGACATAGAGATAAAGCCCAACAGACAGACTAGATGATATGATCAATGCTACCATTTGACCTTGTGTCTGTGTGGGCTGACAGGAAGAACTAGAAGAGCTAAAGCAGCAACACTGAAACATACCAAATCTCAAGCAGCTAATACGCTAAAATGTCAGCTGCTCTGATGAGAACTAAAATGATTCCTGGACTCGCTATGCTCATGCTTTATGACATCAATAGGCTTCACAGGAAATTTCTTTTGCAATATTTTATTTGTTCTGTGCCTCAGGTGGCCCACGAACTATTGATATAGGATAAGGAGGCTGGTGGAAAATAACAAAAGGGAACAAGGGATTAGCAAAAGCAAGGTTGTGCAAACATTTACAAAGATAAAAATGTGCTCTGATAATAAATATGTACAAGTTTAATACCCAGATTTGAGTATAACCTTTTTTATCAAGTTATCTAAATGCTTTTCTTTGGTCTTACAAGATTTAAGTAGCATTTATTTCTATTTTACTGACAACAGGATACACAGATCATGGAAACCAGCACACACATTATAGCTCCTTCATCAGTTACCTCCTAGGACTATGTCTCAGCAGCTGATCAGTACAATAAAAATGGCCTCTTTGTCACCTAATTACCAATGTGTTATTAGTGCTTTAATGAAATGCCTGCAGGGAGCTGCAATGCCATTGTCACTAGGACAAGCATGGAGAGTGAATGTGGCAAATATTATCAAGGGACACAAAGAGAAGCAAGAAGGGGATTGAAAGAAATAGATTTAAATTATTTCAAATCAGTACATATACTATTCATTACTGCTTTATTTTTAAGAAAAGGCAAATACGTTCAACAATAAACAGACACAGTTTCAGCTGCAGAGCAAATCACAGCATTCATCATAAAGGACAGTTACCAAACTATCAAAAACCTCTTAAATCCTTCTCTCTAAAGAAACTAATTCAGCAGAAGTCAAACAAAGAACAATTGTTCTTCTTCACCATGAGAGGGTTGGTAGATGGGACACTCTGATCTAACTTCTGCAGCTGTGTCCACTGTGTCTGCAGCTTGTTTATGTAGGGGAAAGATTGTGGCGATGAACCAAGAAAAGGGGGATCAGAGCGGAAGGAAGGGACTTAGATTGAGGCTCAGTGGGAGGAAACGAGGAAGACAAGAAAGAAGAGATGGCAAAGTAATCCTCAGGAGACAGAGTCTCATGCCAGCTCCCACTGATGTGAGCACCAAAGAGGACAGAGCAGTGGAAGAGGGAGTGGAGATGGAGAAACAAAGGTACAGTGCACTGCCTTGATGAGACGCCTTGGAATGGGTGGGCTGTGACATCAGCTCCTTGCAAATCTGGAGTCATCCCCATAAACAGTCTCTTCATCACTTCCATGAGGTCAAGGTCTTCATGAAGAACACTGTGGCTGCAACTAGATATGCTTTTCAGAGACCTCCCACATACTGTGTCTCCAAGAATCAGTCTGTGTGTGTTTCCTGCATCCCTGTGTGTTCTCCCACTGATTACAGCAGTCATGCCTGGTTTGGCTGACCGCACCTGAGGCAATAAGGAGATGATCCTTCCCAGGCGCACACAAAGGGGAGGAAAAGAACCAAATAAGGAAGAAGAGGCCAAGCAACAGTCATAATGGAAGAGGAAACATTTGGCATGAAAACAACAGAGGAAAATAACTAAAAAGGAACGCAACAATACAAAAGTCTTGCTCTGAAGAAGGGCTAACACATTAAAAATCATTTGATCAGATAGAGATAACAGATGTGCAATTCCAAAAGTAATTATGTGATAGACACATTATTTCAGTGATTTAATTTAAAAAGTGAAACTTAAATTCTGTACAGATTCCCACAGACGTATTTCAAACTATCATTCCTGTGTATTTTGATTGTTATAGCTTATGACTAATGAAAATATAAAATTTGGTGTCTCAAAATATACTGAAAAACCAAAAAAATAATTTTTTAAAACAGAAATGTAATGACCATATATGCAGTCTTTATGAAGAACACTTCCAACTTTGCAGTTGTCACGTAGAAGCCAGAAACGACCACTACTGCAGAAGCTGGATGTTTACAGAATCCTATATCCATGCATTTTCATGAAAAGTTGAGTGGAAGGAGAAACCACAAAGCAAACAACCACAATCTTGAGAGAACTGTGGAGTAAAGCCAATTCAAGATTCTAAGACTTACAACATGTGCACTATGATTGGAGTTATTGCTTTAATCCCGACCATACACATAACACAGATTGTCATTTTCCCTTTTGAATCCTAATTACTAAAATACATTTCAACAATTCAGTGATATTCATATTTATTGAGATTAAGCTTTAAATCTGAAAACAACTTTGCAATGAATGAAAAAATTTCTAAATGTAATTCAAAACATTAAGCAACTCTGAAGTGATGGGACCCCATTAGAAAATTAACAAGGAGACAGTTTAAACAGTCATCTTGGCCTAAGACCAAATATTTACAAAACTCACCAAAGAATACAGTATTCACACTCACACACATACGCACACAGTAAAAGTTATGTACAGGCACACACACACCTCTTGTCTCTACGGTCCAGAGCTCTCTCCAAAAGCCACTTACCCATAGACACCAGAGAGAACAAGAAGAGGCATCAAAGCTGTTTATATAATGAAACTGAAAGAGCTGCTCTGTGCCGTATCACTGACTGCACCCAGGAAAGCATTCCCTGCTTCTCCAGAGAATAGAGGAAAGAAGGGGAAAAAAGAAGAAAATCCCCCCCGAACAATGCAGCACAACAAGCGCAGCAACAACAGCAAACCACGCTCAGAAGGAGAGAGGCTCCAAAAATGAGAGCGCGCGTGAGGCAATAGAAAGGTTGTTTATTTTAAGTCAGCCTTGTGTACCAACAGAAAATGTATTAAAATAGGGCCTATTGTTGTGAATTTGTGATCTGTCAGTCGGCGTGGGAAACAAAGAGAGAGAATAAGAAGCTGCCGTAATTCCCATGAGGTCTCTGTCATTCTTCTGTCAGAGGATAGAGGACTCTCCAGGGGAAGAGAAACTTCTCACATACAGACTGACTGACAGACTGTTTACACCTAGCGCACATGTGCCTCTGTCTCACTTCTGCCCTGCCCTACCTGCTCCGCTCATCATACCAGTAGCATAATGACCTCCTCAGTTGTTAGTTACGAAGCTGGCGGAGAGACTGTTTAAAGTAAAGTCTTTGATGTTTGATGTAGTGATAGACGCCAGTGTTGTAACCAACAGTCTCCTTGTCTTTCTTCTAAAAACCTCCCTACCTGACATATCATTTTCCAATTCTCTTTTTCTTTCATCAATTAAAATTCAACTGTTTAACTCCGTTCAACTGTTTTCATCCGGATCTGTCTGCCTCCGCCTGCCTCTGCCACCCTCTTCTCAGTAAAAGTAGTGAGGGATTCCTGGGCTTGGGGACGTCAATGCAGCCACCGGCTCTGAGCTGCCATTTGTAGGAGGGAGGGATCCAGTCAGCTTCTAACCAAAATGGCCTCCTGGGACTTTATGTAAAGAAAAATCTCCCATGGATATAATAGCTGATAAATGGACAATACCTTTTTTTGTGTATGCAACTGCTTAAACAGCCATATTTTAAGAATTAAGCTAATTTCTTACACCCCTAAGAGCAAAGATAAGGGAAACTGTAGATTTTAGCTTCTGAAATAGTGTTAACACAATTATCACTGTGCATATTAATGCATATTTAGGTATATATTTGGTGTTTGTTATAAAATAAGCAGCTATAACCTTTTTTTAGAGGGGACCTAATATATTTTGATACATGTTCTATTAAACTGCCAAACACGAGTTCTGCAGTATGTTGAGACAGGATGGCTAGAAATACTTTTGAATACTGCTAATTAAATCTCTTAAGAGGAATCAAAATCTCCTAAAACTTCCAGAAGAGAAAAGTTTTACAAAAATTGAAGGTCAGAAATGAACAAGAAATCTCTAATATGTAGCATTTATAGAGGTGGGATTTACTGAAGTAAAAAACTTTGAGGACCACTGTTATTTAGTTACCAATATCAGAAAAAAGCCGGCGGAGAAAATGGATAACAGAGACACTGCAGAGAGTGAGAGAAAGAGAGAGAGAGCTTTCTAATTCAGCCATCTGGCTAGCTTTACCTCATTACAATATTCCAACTGGGTGTGTGTGTGCGTGTATGTTTACAAATTTGTGACTGCCTTCCATTCGACAGATGCAGACAGAGCAGAGAAGAATCCTCATTTATTAACAGCTTAATAGAGCTCCATCTGGGCCAGGCCCTATGCTTGTCTTCTATCAGAGAAATTTATCAGCAAATCACAGGAATTAGACGCCAACTGACACCTACACAGGCTAAGGTGACCCTGCTGAACTGAACGACACTGAACAGATAGCCTCCAGTGTTTTACAGCTGGAGAGTAGCAATTATGACAACAGTTGGTGCCAAGACTAGAAAATGCTCATGTAGTAGTTTCATTAGTGTGTAGGTATTTTATCCCTGAGTTTAATTTTGTTTCCAAGCTCAAAACAAAAGAAAAATATATTTTTATATATACTTTGCTATTTTTCTAGCAAAGTAATAGAGCATTTATTTATTTATTTTTAACATAAAAATAGCGGGTTTTCCAATGTTCCTACTAATTTACCGATTTAATCAACAAAAAGAGAAGCATTTATATTGCAGAAGTCTTAACTACAGATTATTCTTCTCATGGACTCACCCTGCAATCGATCAAATTTATTTATCGGTATATATAAAAAGAGAATAAACCTGTAAACTGTCAAGCAACTACAGTGATACCAGCTTATTCACATACTTTCTTTAAAGCAAACAAGTGATGGATTGTTTTTTTTTTTGGAATTCTAAGAAGGGCCAGGACTTTAATGTATTCATTTCAATTAATTAATTATATAGATTTTACATTTTTAATGCAATTAACTGTGTTTTTTATTAAGCACAAAGGTTTCCGCTGGAACCTTTGTAATTGTGATTTTCTGGTAAGTTGATGCACAACCAATATTCTCAAACAACTGATGGATGACAAAGTTGCTTCTCTTGGCCCACTGGGGGTTAATTTTTGCTTAAAATAACAATCTGATGAGACCCTGGTAGGTAACGTCTATATAAATTAGCTGCAAATGTCTATTTATCATACCAAACATATAGCAAAGTTTGAACAATATTTATCCATACAGAATCAAGCTCATCTCTGCTATTATCGCTTTTCAAACCGTCACACCAATATCATCCATTGCCCTCCTTCCATCAGTCTCCTATCCAGACAAGGTTGAAGTGAGAATTGGACATCTGGTGCTGTGATGTGTCTGACAATATGGGCAACACCCCGGCTACCCCGCTCCACAGCCCCCTGATGCACATAAACAGACACACAAAACGCATACACACTTTCAGCCCTACATGGAAAATGAGAAGCTGAGAGGATCAAGAGGAGCTAAAGGGGGGGAAGACAGGAGAGAGGGAGAGATGGACAAAGGTATCCTTCTCTAGTGGGGAAGAAAGGAATCTGAATGAACATTAAGGGAAACGATGATGCTGCTCTATTCAAAAAGAGGCAACATGCATGCATAGCTTTGTGCCTGTTTATATCCTCCATCAGCTTGCAGACTGATGGGGGAGACTAGGATGTACTAAGCAGTAGCATTAGCTGACAACAGACTTGTCTGCATTTACACAAACTCTTCATGTACTTTCTCAATCTACCTGAAATAAAGACTCGGCAGACAAAAAGAGATCCAAGCCTAAATAAATCTGCATGCATCAGCTACACAGGTGCTGAAATAAGAATGCAGGTATGCTTGTGTGCCTCACAGCTTTAACCTCAGACATGAAGAGCCTGACTAAGCAGCCTAATCCACTTTCCAACCACAGGTATACAATTCAGAATTTGTGTTTATTTATAATCGGCCTTACAAATCTTTTAAAGCAAAAAACAATGCATTTCTATGTTCTGCTCTTGTACAGACATTTGCAGATGCACGTTTTTTTGGAGGCCTAAGAACAATGGAAAGATAATATTGCTTATTCAGAAAGTGCTTTTTTGTTCTTAGCCAGTTAATCTCCTACAGCACAACTCATACGATATTTGCTCTCATTACACAAAGTCATATCTGCAGGGATTCTTTTATTGTATTTCTAATGCAGATACTTCTATCAGTCTTTTAATCAAAGGATAAATACTTTGATTAAAGTTTGCATAAGTTTGGTTTGATAATTATTCATTTCTTCTGAATGTCAGGTGCAGAAGTTCATTTAGTTTAAATGTTTGTGTGTTCCTTGAGCTCCACAGTTTTGCTGCAGTCAAATATTTGTTTTTCATCCTTTTTCAGATGGTGACAGATATTGCCTAAGCATGCAAAAGAAAAAAGGCGGCAACAAAAACCTTCAGAGAGGACTGGTTCTCTGAGGACTACTGTATACCTGCATTAGAAATAATAAAAACATCCAGGTAATCCCACAAAAGGGTCCATCATTTTCCTTTGAACTTCAAAGAATGCACACAACAATTAACAACAACATAGTAGGGAAAGCAACCAGAAAAAGATGATTACAAAGGAATATTTGTCTCATTATCTAAATGCATAATGAATATAGTGGAACTGAATTACAGGGGAATTTTAGGATACAGCATATTTGGGTTTACTATATCATTATATAGTGAAACGCATTTTCACTATATAATGATTTCCATAATGGATTTCTTCTGTTTTCTCTCAACAAACATAAAATAAAAGTGAGAAGATTGAACTTTTTCCTTTTTACAACTGTTATTTTGGGGGCACCGGGTGGGTCAGTGGTAAAGCAAGAGCACCTTATATAGAGTCTACTGTTCTCGGTCAGCTGCTTCAACTCTACAAATTAATCTTATCTGTTTCTGTTTCAACTGATCAGTTCTGCTCAGCTTATATTCCCTTTTGGTTCGTCAGTCAAAAGTGGTTCATCTAAATCTTGTCCTTCTCTGCTCAGTTCTGTTCATTTTATGGTTCTGGATTTACCACCTTGGAACGCTTTTGCTAATTTTTGTTTAAGATATCTAATATCTTAATTTCTAAATTCACATCTGGTCCCTTCTCTGCAAAGGGTACTTGTACAAAGCACCGTATGTTACTTAAAGAAAGTACCTAAATCCTCTGTTCAAAGACATTTTGTTAGACCATTTCATAGTAGTACAACAGCATCCCTTCCACTTCAACAAGACCTCAAACCGTGCAGCTCACCCAAAATGAAAGATTGACTGTTCCTGTTTTTAACATTGTACTAGTAGTGTAAACTACTTCTTATGTTTTCAGATAAATTTTTTATACAATGTTTTGTGTATTGTTTGTTTTACCAGTATTGTTATCTTGATAAAATAAAAAGCAAACACTTTGACGTGACGATCGTTAGTCAGTCAATTCTGCAATTTATGTACTTTCAACATAGATGTTTAGCATAATCAATGCTTATGTTGTTCGCCTGCAGTGTCACACCATCAGCATCAATGACAATGGGTAAAACAAATCTGTGTCCCTGCATTAAGAGCACCGAACATCACCACATACCCACATCATCATGTTAAATGTTAAAATATTTGGATCTGTTCCTATGCTAATGTGGTTATCCTAGTTTTTCTCTGTTTCAATTTCACAGTTTGGAAGAATGTTCATTTTTGTTTGTGGTGTGGTTCAGATCTTTGTTGAGTAAAGACAACTTCAAGACCTCCACTTAAAGTCAGAACAGAGGTTTCAAGATTATTAAAGCAGAAGCAATTTACCACACTAACAGAACATATCATGTTTCATCTGCATATAAACAAACAAGGGATGACTTTTTTCAGTATTATCACAGACGTTATGGGGGGTGGACGATGTCACAATATGACAATATGGGGTATTCTCATATTGAATATCTCTAACACATGTTAGAGATCTTTTAGAACAAATGCATTGCGGGATCAAATATCTATACAAATATGCTATTATTTTGCTACATTTACATTGATACATTAGTTTTTCTATCTTTTCCCTCCATTTCCTTTAGCTTCATAAACTAGATTTTAGAAGTAGCCGATAAAAAGTGAACGTTATTGATGTGCATTGATTCCCCTTTAAATTAAAACAATTTTTAAGTTGGTCAACAAAATCTAAGTCCAAGTTTACCTCAAGTCTTGATTGGTGTTATGTACTGTCAATTGTACGCAAGTTGGCAAACTAAAAAAAAAAAAGTAAAAAGCTCTAAAAATCTGGTGATAAGCATTTTTTGGCCAACATGTTCTGCTATATCTTTTTCTGTGTGGGCTTGGTATTCAAAATTGTCAAATATCAATGTGGTATTCCTTATTCCATTTGACCCACCCCTATTAGAAATTACACATTTTGTGATTCTAAATATTCAAATATCTTCCACCTGTTAAAAGCTTTTCAAAAATTCAAAAGATCTCCTCCTTGGATTCTGTTCCAAAGTTTTTCCAAGGTAAAAACAAGCAAGTCAGCAAGTATGTATGCATGAAAAAGTTATGTCAGTAGAAAACCCATATTACCTCTCCAAGAGCTTCATAACGCTTTTGGTTCCAGCGGTGCAGATCCTCTCTGGCATTAAACACAAAGGGTTCACCTGTTTGCATGTGCCGGAGCTGGCCATCTGTGAGAGACACAACATGACTAGTAAGGATAACAAGCAACTACAAAGTAAACAAATCCTTAAAATTTTGGAACAATCATTTTTCTAGGGCTTATTGCACTTGTTTTTTGTTATTACTCTTCTACTAAAAAGACTTATTCAGACAATCTTCAACTCCCAAGTCAACTCATCCAAATCCTATTACAGTACTTGGGTAAACAACACTAGACAGCTGCTATTCTTCAAAATTTTCCAAAATTTCTCTTTTACCTGGATCCTGTTATGATCTGGTATTAATATGCATCTTGGTTGATTTACACATATGCAGACCTCGCTAAAAGTGGCCTGTCACACATGGAATTAAAATTCTTGCAAAGTGATCAGCTTTACGTTCCTTAATTTTCCAGCTCAAATTAAAATAGTTGTAAAGCTTGAACTATGTTAATAGTGATATATTATTGTTACTGCAAAGTGAGAACAAGATCTTTTTCTGATTTCTCTTTCTCTATAACCTTGTCCATCAAACCTTACTTTATTTTGACGTCAAGCAGCAGTTTGGCTGATAGTATTTTTAACAGAAATGCCTCAAATACTAGAATATTGTGTGTAAATAAGCAATATTTAGAGACAAAATGCTAGTATTGTATGTAAATACTAGCATATATTGTGTATGATAGTAACACACAATATGCTAGTATAGTGTGACTGTACACTATGCTTAGTGTATGCCAGCGTAGTTAAGGAACCGTTGGGTGTACTAACCATAACAATGGGTGCACCCAACAGTTCATTTCTGGGTTGTGACAGCAAGAGGCACTAGTGATGCAACCTACAGCCACACTGCTGCGGACAGAGGGGTCCAGGTGTGGGCATACAATTAGAACTATGACTTTGTCCACATCTGGAAATTGTTATGATTCAGCCAAAACGCAAAGGTCTTTGGAACATAGCTTAAATGCTTTATTTTAATTCAGAGAAGCAAGAGGAGTTTTAAAAGCATTAAAGGTTTTACTCATATAAAAACTCATAAAAGAAGAAAATGCTGTTCAGAGGTGGCACTAGTTTTTTAAATAATTACCCTTCTGCAACTGCAGAGCACATACCTTAGCAATGAGCCCATCGATCCTGCAGTTGACACTACAACACAATAAAACACTAAACGGTGTTAAATTTAATTTTGACCTTTATGACTGCAAAGTTTGTGAGAGCTAAATGACAAAAACTACACATACTTAACCCAAATAGCCAGGGGGCCTCATACTTTCTCAATTATTGCACAATGTGGGCATATAAATATAATATCTTTGCAGGATAAAGGGATGCATGAAGATTTTTTTATTTCCTTTTAAATTGCCACCATTTTACACCTCTATCAACATGATAAATCTTACACTATTCACTTACTGTGTATCACAGTACTTTCATAGTTGTTAGTTGTTAGATAACATGTAATCCGGAATCTAGGCCTGGTATGTTGTATTTAGAAATACATTTATGCCTGAGAGGTAAAGCAGGAGACAAGTGAGAACTTAGTATAAAGCAGTGTGAGCACAAATAGTACCTTGAAGAAAATAAATTATGCATTCACGTACGGGGTGAGTATCTAAAGACTACAGCCTAAGAAGAGGGGGGGTAGACAACAGCTATAATGAAATCCCACTGTAGGGATGGTGAGTGTGCGTGTGTGAGAGAGAAGGGGACCGTCGGATGTGGATGTATCTATACAAGAAGAGAAAGGAGAGGGCGTGTGAGATGTGTGTGTGTGTTCGTGTCTACAGGCTGAGGGGTGATCAGCTCCCCCCCACCACACCCTCCATCTCCCCATCTCCCCCAACACAATCTCTCAAAGGAATAACATTTTCTCAACTTTTCTCCTCCTTTTCTGTCATAATTAGCATTCTGTTCTCAATTTGGCCGCTTAATTAGGTGTACATAACCTTGGATTTCCAGTAATGGAAAACCGGAGGGCTGGCGAGATGAAGCCATCATCTTCAGTGATTAAGATACCTGCAAACTATTGTACACAGCCTCTTCTGTATTCATATCATTACATGGTGAAATTAACATTTTTGTTCCACTTGTCTCAGGCTACGATAGCATGAGTTCAGTAATATTAAAATAAAATAAAAACCCTTCAGGCCAAAGTGACTTAGTCGACATACTGGAGACTTTGCCAGAGGGCCACTCTGGCTTTAATAGAAATGGCATCCTTCGAAAACAGGCCTAAAAGAGATATTGACGAGACAAAGATTTAAAAAGCTCCAATGTGAGGTGCTACCTTGTGTTACAGGTTGAAATTTTTGGTGAGATGTTGCAGAAGTAGAGAAATAAAAGGGGGAAATGATAGGAATGGGAATTTGCAGGAAGAGGAAGGTAAAAGAGTCTGTGTTTTTTCCGCCTCCATGGTAGACTGAGCTAGGACTTGAGGGTGGGAAGAGCAGCTTGTGGGTGTTGCATAATTTCAGGTGCTGAGCCTGTTCTTAGGCGCAGCAAGGTTATGCAAATTCTCCGTCAGACAGAGGGCAAGGCTGAGTAGGTTACTGACGGGCCGTAGAGTACACAACATGTCCCCCACTCAGCCAGCCAGACACTGACAGAGAAAAGTAGAGATAAGAGAGACTATGGAGGAATATTAAGAGCCACAAATCTATCAGCAACATATCCGTCTCCCAACTCTTCCTTCTCCTGAATCCCTGCTTTGATTACTGCAAACCAAAATAATCATCAAAAGATTGTTAGATCATCTAAACCTAAACAAGTCTGAGTAGATTTTCATATTCTACTACCTTTGTAGATTAAACCTGGGTGTGGTCTGTGAGTTTACCCATTTCCTATGATATAAAGCACCCTCCACAATTACTGGTAGCGCTAATAAAGAGGATTAAAAAATTTTAAAAACATTTTCACCCAAGATTCCACTCTTGTTTGCACCTCCTTTCCATCCCTCTGACTACATATCATGGGAAGAATAAATATGGGTCCTCATCCAGGCTTGTTTGTCACAATTTTAGTTATTCTAAGCTTTCTATTTATTACTCTGAATGCAAATATCAGACAAAAACACCTGTTCAAACCAACCAAACCAACTTGAAAAAGTAATTGCTCCCTAAACTAATAACTGGGTTTGCCAAGCATGGTTGCAGCAACTGCCTTCAAGCATTTGTTGTAACTAGCAATAACTCTTTTACATCCCTGTGGCAGAAATTTGGCCCATTCTGCTTTGTAGAATTATCTTTATTTTGTCACATTGACATGTTACCTTCATTTTAATGTTTTTTAGCCATTCAGCAGTGGTCTTAAGCCTGTGCTTCAAAGTCCAACCTTAAGACCGCTGCTGAATCCCATTGCACAAACTAAGAACACTGATGCTTACGGTCACAAAACGACAGTTGTATGTTTTCCTTCAAAATGTTCATGTAGAGAGCAGAATACATGGTTTCATCAACTAGGCAAGATGTCCTGGTGGTAAAGAACTAAAGCAGCCCCAGACCACCACATTACCACCGTGCTGTCTGACTGTCTGATACCGCCTATCCTTGCAGGGTTGCATGGATAGGCAATGACACCCGTGACTGCTGCCGATCTCCAGCAGTCAATGGGGGAGAACTGATCCACTGTACATTCTGGACAGATTTCCAGTCCATCATAGGATAACACAAAGAACATACAACCATACATGCACACACATATCTATGAGCAATGTGGGGTATTCAACTGACCAAACAATAGTGCTTTTGCACAGTGGAAGGAAGCCATGTTACCTGGAGAGAACCCATTCAAGTACAGGGAGAACATGCAAACTCTCTACAGAAAGACCCTAGATTGGGATTTGACCTCAGGACCTTTTTTGTGCAAGGCAACAGTGCTACCAATTGTGCCACTATGCGGCCCATGTTCTGAAATGCTATGTTAATTTTACAAGGGTCCCCTTAGTTATGATCTTGTGAACAACTATAACTTTGATTTTCTCCGCTTGATCGTGGAAGTAATCAGCTAATATTGCAATATCCTCTTTTACTGACTCTCCTTTCGAGATATTTGTATGCCTTGCACTAAAAGTTTATGGTTATATTCCCACCATTTAACTGATGGGAACAGCAAAATATTCCCAATACTAGCCTTGGCAAACAAAAAAGCCTCCCAAAAAAGTTTAGAAAAACGGGCAAGATCGCATCATTGAAACACATTTTTAGATGTGTTTGTGATTTTTTGGTGAGCCCTTAATGAAACGTTTGTGCATCAGCATAACATGCACGGTACTCAAATTCACAGTAATTTTCAGCAGAATAGTCATTAATCCTACATTGTAAAACATGCTAAAAACATTTAATTGTGAAATTATGATAAAAAAAAAATACTTAGGACACAGTTTCTATGTGACACTTGAATATATTTTTTAAACATTCTTAAGGGGACATAACTTGAATTAAATAAATGCATCATAGTGTAGCACTTGCAGAAACGGACTGACTATAATTTGAATAAAAATCTTATTCAGATACATTTAAACTTCAAAATTTCAGGGAAGCTAAATCTCTCATGATCTAAAGAATATCTTGCTAAAGTTTGACAGTGAGTATTTTTATGTTATTTACGAAGGGGTAGGATAAAAGAGGGTTATGGTTTTGAAAATTGTTCCTATTTTCAAAACCGACCAAAGATTTAAACATTTTTTCAGTAGAGTCCTTTTATATAAATTTGGTAAAATGACTCTCTAATGTTGGCTCAAACAATGGTTTGTCTGTATTTTAATGAGATAACTGTCAAGATAATTTGATAATTATCTACTTACTTCCCGTGGACGTATAAGGTATTTAAAGTTTGTGCATCCAGTTTTATTTAACAGACCATCCTGCTAATTGAACCTATTGTTTTAGTCTCTTTGGATCGGTTCTGCTTGTCAGCAAGCAGTAGGTAGTGCTGCTCTACACAGTGAATAAATACTTACTTTCATTGAAGGCATATTCAAACTCCTCCAGTGTTTTAGGGAAGGTGAAAGGAGGTTCATCCTTCTTCATCAGTTCATCTAAATCTATTCTTGACAACAAATCTATAAGCAAAGAAACATGGCAAGTTAAGAAATAAGTTAATACACATTTAAAACTATGTAGTGACAGTCGACTACATATTATCAACTCCAATCCAACCCAAACCCTCAGCATAGTTGTTCATTCACCTTTGAGCGCAGTGGTTTTCTCCCTGTCCTCCTGGCCAGCGACCTGGGCCATGGTGATCCACAGTATGTACAAGGCTGATGTGGCAGAAAAAAGATAAGAGCGCATAGGTCCGTCCCTCATACAGATCACTGAGATGAAACCTGCCACGAGTCACGGGAAAATATAGAGTAAAAGAAAAGAATAATTATGCTGGCTTTTGTGTTACATGTGTATCTGTAGCTGCTAAACACCGTCGTACTTATTGATACATATTAGTAATTGGGTCACTTATTGTTGTCATGTATACATGTATTTCTAATTAATTTGCCCAAACGTAAAGAAAACAAACACTTCTATTGTTTAGTAAGGACTACTCAGGCAATTTCCACACGTGCAGCAACCAAGTTAATTATGCACACTCCGCGACATTTTTCTTATTTCCAAACCGACCAAAGATTTAAACATTTCTTCACGCCCACTAGGACTGACCCGTGACTTTGTCCACAATAAACATCTGTTTGATGTTTCGCAGACTTTAAAAAAACAGCTGCTCTACATGAACAACTGCGAACAGATACACTAAGATATATTCGTCTGTTTATTCACACATTCACTAAAACCAAACGTCACAGGGAGCTTTACAGAGCACCGGGCTGTCCACTGCAGATGCATGCATACTTTATGTTGAACTCACGCACCATATTTATTCAGCGACTGTCCTGTTGCTGCTGCTTCCTTCAAATTTCTGAAACAGGAAGGACTCTCAGCACAGCAGCAAGGAGCGCGTGAAGCTTCCGGGTTACCGGGGCAACGAACTGGAATGGATATTTAAAGGGATAGTAGCACAGCAGCAGCTGTCGCAACATGCTGAACAGACAGCAGATACTGTGGCGGAAACATAATTTTGTATTTTTGTGCTGGACTTCAGGGTGTGCGCTGAGTTCTCTCTCCCTGTCTATTACAATGGAAAATTCAAACAACGTAATGTTGTCTATATAATGTTTAGATCTTAAAACCCTTTACAACATTCATGCTTCAGCAAAGGTTTGGACTTTTATTTAAGTATTTCCCACGTCTGGATAACAATAAGGGGGAGAAAAATAAATTGTGGCACAATGTGCATATTGCTAATTTTCTCCCCTCATCCCATGTCCATCCATTCAGATACATACATGTATCTTTAACAATTAAAGATACATGTATACATGTATCTGGATGTAGATACAAAGCCTACATCCAAATGCTGTAGGCTTTCTATTCAACCTTTAGAGAAATATTGAAGGGAATTAATTGTGAATTTTCATACTCACTTTTAGGACTAAAAACCTGATCGATCTAGCGTGACAAAGACATGAATTGCATACAACTTTAGATTTTGTAATTCTGTAAGCAAATATTTTGAGTACTGTAACTCTGAGTCTGCAACCTGTGTTATAATATGTAATGTTAACAACATATTTCTCTGTTGTATAACTGTGAGAATGACTTCTTGTTTGGGATCTTTAAAAGAAGTTTGTATGAGTGGCAATAGACAAGTCAAAAACAAACAAACAAAAAAAGGAAATCTGCAAGTCTTCTGTGTCCAAGCAGCCAAAACACTTGGCTGAAATTTGTGTGCTTTGTGCACTGATAGAAACAAAAACTTCTGTGAATAAAAATCAAAATGGAATTTTTAATTAAAACCACATAAAAGCAAGAGTAAAGTCATTTTTGTTACTCGAACCAGGAATCTTTGTTTATAGGTGAAGAAAAGTATTCTATGACAAAAATCACAACAAACCAAAACCAAACAAAAGCAAGACAATACTTGCTGAATTGTCTGTTTGAAATATGGCAGTTGTCGATCAATTGTTCTTTTGCTGGTATTTGCTAGAAAGTGCAGAACTTGGAATCTGGCAAATCACAAACATACTTGAGCACTTGAAAATCAGACTGTCATCCAGCTTTGTTGCCAAAGCCGCATGCAGCAAAAACCAAGATGTCTTTATCATACAGTATTTATATACACACTGAAATTTAACATTTGACCTCTGTCAGATTGAACGGAAAGAATCTGTGAACGGCAGTTTTCAAGCTTCGCCAGAGATTCTCATTTGAATGTAGGTCTGGACATTAACTGCTTCACGACTATCATTTGATCTACTACTGCTTTTCAATTTCAGTCTGAAGTGGCAACATGACTTTTTATGGGTTTCTTTCAGCAATGAGTCTCTCCCATGAAGGTCAGATTTATTTAATGTACAATTATTTAAATTATAATTTGTTCTTTCAGCAGATTGTCTCACCTGAGCTGTAGATCTCTGCAGCTCCTTCAGAGTTACCAAGGGCTTCTTGGTTCTCCTTACCCAGCCTGTTAGTTGAAGTGCACACCCGTGTCTTCGCATTTTTGCAGTGCCATAATCCTAATGAAGGTTATTGTTATCACATAACCCTGCTTTAAACACCTCCACAGCAATATACGTATATATAAAGCTTCCCATGACACAACTGTCATCTTACTGACATGCACAGTACTTACTGACAGCTAGCAAGAAAGTGAAGATCAAAAGGTAAGTTTTGTGTGTTTTAAGAAGAAAACAGTTACAATACCAAAGCAGTTTAGTTTGACATTTTTTTCCACAACAACCACCAAACATGTTTTATTATTACATAAAATAGAAGCTATATAAATGTGGTTTTACCATTTTATTTTTCAGAGTTAAATCCAGACCCACTTTTCATTGTAATATCTCTACATTTGCATTTGTTTCTATAGCAACATCTTTTTCAGTAGCAATAGTTATTTTCATATAGTAGCATTTAAACATATTTTATTCAGACTAAAGAAAAGGAGCAATTGTTTCCTTTTTTATTTGAAAATTAGATGGAGAAAACACGCTTGTAAATACAGCATTAAACAATAATCTAGTGAGAGGTCCGGCAACACCGATGCGTCGGCGCATGTGTCAAGCCCATAGACAAAACCCCGTGTCGGTGCGCGTATTGCTTTCAGCAAGTCACGTGACCGATACAGGAACTGTTTCGAAATGACACGGGCCGCCAAACTGTGTTTATAAGGAAGCGAATCTGTCAACGGGATGCATTTTCTCGCCAGATAATGCTTCTGCATGTTGGTGTTCCCGCTAAAGCCTTTTTTTTTTGTTTAGTTTTTCCTTTGCCCCGATTTTCCTTTTACGCCAATCTTACAATGTCCTGCAGTGTGTGGTGTGTTGAATATGCCCGACTTTAGATCGGGAATCCCAAACAGT
>CAEFZY010001108.1:0-34432 GCA_903066815.1 Brachyrhaphis roseni
CCCAACTTCAGAAGATTTACCTTTACCTTTACAGAGCTCTGCGGTTCCTCCTATCAGTCTGTAGTTTCTCATACTGACGTCATTAAACCAAATTTCAGATCTTCCATAACTGACTGACACCTGCTGGCCTCAGGTTTGCAACCAGCTTCTGCCTGAGAAACCAGTAACCTGCTCTCAGTGTCAGAATCTCACTGAGGAAGAAACTGCATTAGGTTTTCTATCACTTTATTATTTCTGCTATAACTGATGTATATGTGCATATAAAATAAGTCAATAGGGTTTAATTTACAATTTTAATGTCTTCGTGTCACGAGGTAGATCTCAGCTGGCTGGTGAGAGAAAAAGTAGATCTTGGTCTCAAAAAGTATGAGCACCCCTGATCCAGACGTATAAAAATCTTGAGCTCTGTTTTAAAGCTTAAAGGAATTCCCAATCAGCCGACATGTTGGAACGGCTTTTACACAAATGCTTTAGGGGGCCGTATTGCAGCACAGCCAATTTAAAGAAACAGAGCTGAGATGTTAACTCTACTCAGCGATCACGACTGTTAAAACAAAACCTCTATCTGGTTCCAGTACTTGAAAGTTAGCCTCCCGATGTAATATACTTGAAATACCAAGATACGACACATGGTGTAAGCGCTTCATATCGGTTAATATTTCTAATTATTGATTAGTTTTTTGTTTTAAATATTTGAAAAACTGGCAAACTGGTGGCATGTTTTAGCCACAGCTTCACTCCATGCCAGTGTTTTTATTTTTAAGCAGTTATGAGACACGGTGGCCAAACCTGAAACTGTTGCTGCGCAAGTTACTCAACAAGTTGTTGCTAGATAACCAAAGAGAGAATGAGTGACCTGATGCCACCAGCAAAACACCAATGCTGCTTTGCTGGCTGCGGCTAAAGCCTTTGCCTCTCCCTACATCACCCATAATGCTGTGCGGTTCTGAATCGGAGTTCAGTGAAATGATTGAATATTACTAGAATTATCTGTTGATATTGATCACATGTCTATTGCGATATATATTATTGATGTATTTTTGTTTGTTTTTTTTCCCTCTCTATGTGGAGGAAAAAAAACTGACTGAATCGGAAAATCCTACGTCCGTGTTTTAGTGTGTTTGCTTTTCTAAAATGGGAAAGCACTTGTTTTCTGCATTGATCTTTACTTTTGATCGCCATGGTAACATCTTTATATCTATCTTACGACATGTTGCAAAAATATTCATTTGCGTAAAAACTTCACAAGTAATGCATTTTACACCATGTTCCAAATTATTATGCAAGTGATATTTTCTTAAATGGTCAATGCAAATGATGGTCAGTATAATTTTCAAGTCATGAACTATGTGGCCTGCTTAACAATGTGGAACATCCTTCTTAAGTAGATTTCCTTTAATTGAGCTCACCAGACAAACTAGTCAACCCAGCTCTCTGAAATTTTAGTGATTCAAAGAGCCATGATACACAATACCATCTACAAATTTAATAGCACAACAAAAAATGTAATCTTTATGACACTTAAATCCAATTTGCATAATAATTTGGAACACGGTATATTATGATTTCATATGAAAAGACCTACATAAAGTATTGTACAACTCTGAAGTGAAAGGAAAATGCTGCAGTGTCTAGAGCCTAACATTTGTCTGCAAGGCATGGATCATTCGGTTTCTTCCATCGACCCAGTCTTACCAACAGCGGTTTCCCAATGTGGGCATGAAGTTGGAAAGAACAAAAGGATGTCACAGATTTAGCGAAGAGTAGAGTCTGAGAGTCAATTAACTTGACAAGAACCAGACCTATTGAGCAGAGCGCCACATGGGCAGTGTCTGCTCACGTACTAAGCTGTGTAAGAGCCTCTGTCTCCTCTAACAATAACGGCTCTCATGTCTCCACTGTGGGTGACCGAGTATCCACAGCAGCTCGCTCTCCTTTGACATTTACTGACAAAGGAGAAGTTCACAATTCTAGTATGAACCGTCTAACATGGATGGGATTTATTTTCCAATGTGGGCTCCTCTGACTTTTCTTGCCCCACACTTTCCTAATGACGTCTGATTTGTTTTGTTTTTTTTCTCCCCCGATCTTTTCAGATTCTGGAAGTGCCCGTGACGGCGCGGGACATAGACAAAGAGCATCACACCCAGGTCAAACGCTGGAAGAAGAACCGCGGTGAGCTGAACTTCAAGCCCGCCCCGAGGATGCACGGCGCCCGCATCATCATGCAGGCTGAGCCGCCCAGGCGCCAGGACCTGCAGCAGAACCCCACCATCGTGCTGGAGGTTCCCGAGCCTCCCCAGAAGCTGAACAAGGGCAAAGAGGAGCGGAAGAGCAAGAAGAAAAAGAGCATGAAGAAACCGACCGCCATCAAGGAGATCCCAAACCCGTACCCTCTCCCCACAGATCCGCCTCCACCGTCTTTGAATCCTCCTCCACCGTCTTTGAATCCTCCTCCACCGTCTTTGAATCCTCCTCCACCGTCTTTGAATCCTCCTCCACCGTCTTTGAATCCTCCTCCACCGTCTTTGAATCCTCCTCCACCGTCTTTGAATCCTCCTCCACCGTCTTTGAATCCTCCTCCACCGTCTTTGAATCCTCCTCCACCGTCTTCGAATCCTCCTCCACCGTCCCTTGATCCGCCTTCTCCATTCTTGGATCTGCCTCCTTCATCCTTGGCCCCACCTCCCCCATCCTCAGAGCCGCCCTCTCCGCCTCCGTACGCCACCGTAACCCCGGAGACCTCGCCAGAAACTGAAACGAACTCCAATCACCAGCAGAGCGCACCTCCTACAGACCTTCCTGCTGCCAAAGAATCTGCTCTCCAGCAATCCACACAAAGCCTTAGCAGCTCAGAGCAAGATACATACCTGTAGCTGTAAAAGCTGCATAGCCGTGTGTGTGTGTTTTCTTATGTATGTGTGTGGAAAAAGCACCAGCACCCTACAATCAAAGAGCCAGCCTCGCCGACGTCTCCCAACCGGCCAGCATCCTCGTTAATCTTAGCGCTGGACTTTTCTCTTTTTTTGTATTCATGTTAAACACACGTTTTCCTGTTTGATTATTCACATACTCTAAAAACTTCAGTGCAAAGTGTACAATTACTCAAATCCCGTTAGTTGACTACGTCAAGCTGCAGCTTCCACTTTAGATGCTGAATGCTCACTGCAAGTCTTAATTTTCTGTTTAAAGTTGTCAAGTTACAAAGTGTTTGTCTTTGTGGATTAACATAGAAGATGCCAAAGTTACGCAACTTCTGCTCAAGCTTAACACTAGTAATTTAACAGGTAACATGCCAGCACACCGAGACGTTTCTGGTTTAGTCCACCAGAGGGCAGCCTCACACAACCTCAACCTGTTTTTCCACATTGCTAGGACAACTGACCACAGTACTGAGTCACTAAAGGTGCTCTCGTTTTGTATTTGCTTATTACAAACATTTTTGCTTTCAGTCGAACTGTTGTGCCGCGAATATCTCCGGAGTTCATCGTTTTCCACCAGCAGGTTTCTATGTTGTTGGACCGGAGAACACGGGACATTCCTCTTTCTTTGACACATTCCTGCCTTCTTAAACGCTACTCACTTCGGAAGCTGTCTCTTGTAGATATGCAGATCTGTGTAACGTTGGCGTGCGTTTGTGTGTGTGCACATGGACCTCCCATCAAAACACAAATCAGTGAATGACTGCAGATCACCTGTTGGTGCTGACCTTTTCTTTTTACGTTACTTGACGATTTGTAAGAGCAAAGGTCAATTTTTTGGGGGGACTTTTTTAAGTTTTCTACAGCTAGATCTTCCAAAGAAAAACAAGACTGTTCTGAGACTTAAACGTGATATTGTGCTGCGTTCACGGTCAATAGGGATTATGGGATTTCCACGTGGGAGATTTGTAGCGTTTTTCTATGTAATTACTTATACGGAGACCTTCAGAGGTCGAGAGGATTTTTTTTTTTTTTTTTTGTATTTCCTTTTTCAAAACACAACAATACATGACAGTCCAGCTCTTGTTACTTTTATCACTAAATGTAAGCACACACTTGTGGATGTGAGAGTGTATAAAAACGTCAAATAATATATATATATATATATATATATAAAATATCTTTTAAAAAAAAACAACACTTAGAAAGCAGCGGGGATTAGGATGATTTGTGACATCTGTATGCAATTTCTTTTTTTTTCCACATTTGTCTTCTGTGTTTAAATGCCTTTTTTGTGTAGATATGACATGTAAAAAAAAGATTTTTGACTTTAAAAGAAGTATAATGCTGAATTTGTCCTGAGTTGTTAAAGAAACAGACTTTAAGTCAAAGTAGGTCAACTTAACACTAGAAAAAACGTTAAAATATGGAGTTTGCAGGAAACCTGCCGCTTTTTTTTTTTACTCACTCCAAAAAGATTATTTTGTCTATTATTTACACTAGAGATACAGAGGATGTGTGATTAACATGGAGGCTTGAATTTTATAGAAAATGTTTTTGGTTATTCTCGCTTGAAACATTTGTTGCACGTTTGATTGCCCCCATTTGCCAATAGTGCAGTGTGCCCTGCTCACCAGCAGATGGCAGACTGGAGTCACTGCTTTGAACTGTCCTCCACTGTGGGTTACATTAACTTTTTTTTTTTAATAGTTGCACCTTTTTATAACTAGCCGTATGGATAAAGTTAACTGCATATTTCCATTACATTTGTAAACATGCTACAGCTGAGGTTGACGTTACAGCTCTCATTTTGAATAAAGTCTATAAACGTATGTAAACATGAGTGCATTTGACTTGCTGTTTATGGGGCCGGCTTCTGACCTTTTTGTTTCTGAATTGAAAAGAGAATCTACATCATTACTGCCCGTTTTCTTACATATAATAGTTTAGATGATACATTTAGAAAATGATGATAGCTTATGAGGTATTTTATGTCAGGAGAAATCGCCTCCAGACATTACACTGTAACATTTTATTAAAAATATCAGCTTAATTTAGTCTCTGTAATGCCAATCTGTATTATGCCAAAGCATAATACAGATTTTTTGCTCATCTCAGGCAGGAAGAAATGGTACTGAATCTTATTTAGGGTCCATGAGATTTAATATATTGTCTATTAAATTAATTATTTAAACTATTTTATGGTAGATTTGATTAATGTCCCTTTAAACTCCACATATTCTTCTTCTAGAGATCAGTAGTTTATGGTTCTCCTTATTTAGACCAGGGGTCTGCAACCTGCTTTGGGCCCTCAAAAGCAACTCTTAATAACTTTGGTCAATGATTAAATAGATCTGAGTAGTGTTTTTATCTAAAAAGAACACTACTCAGTACTCACTATGAAAAGTAGACTTTTCATAGTTTTTCTATGTCATGAGGTAAAATCTATGACAGAATGACATTAAATAAAAAAAGATACAATTGTCTTTGTTTGCATGTTTGTCAGTTTATAACTTAGGGTCTTCCATTTACAAAATGCATGTGTTTCTCTGCATTATGATTGTGATTCCAACTAAATTAATTGTTTTTTTGGAAGTGAAAAAACCCCAAAAAATAATTCAAAAAAGAAGTTTAATAATATTAAACCCATCGGCTCAACAGCAACTCAGTAACTTCAAGGAGGAAGTTTAGAAATCAGGTTCTGCTTCCTATAAATACTTGCTTTCTTTCTTTTTCAGACTTTTATGGCTCCAGACAATTCTTAACTCCGAGTGAGAGCAAAAATGTCTTTTTGCTTTGTGAACGGTTTCGGACTTCTGGTTTAGACTAATAACAGGTTGCTATTATTTTCTTAATTCACCCTTTGAGCTCTCAAATGCTCCTTTTCTCCTCTTTGGGGTGAGAGATATTAGAGTTTCTGCCTCAGGCTTCAAAGAGTTCAGTGCAAATTGCAGCCTTGATGACCTCAATAAGCCTGTTAACTCGTTCCTAATCGTCCGGCAAGGTGTGAGCTGCAGCTGTTGACCGGTGGTCAGCAGGAGGTGAGCAAAGTGATTAACACAGGCAGCAACTTGCAGGAAATTTAGAAAGTAGCCATTTTAAAAAAGTGTCTGAAACGTTTGATTTTCACAGCATCAACTCAGGTGTGTGAAAGTATTCACTCCCCCGTGAACTTTTTCACATTTTGCCACGATACATCTCCAAATGATTTCATGTCATAGACCAATATAAAGCAGTGCACAACTGGAACAAAGGGTCATGCTGTGGGGATTATTTCTGCAGGATGGACAGAAAACTACTTGTAGTTGAGGTAAAGATGAGTGAAGCTAAATTCTGGGCAAAAACCGAAAGAAAACTTGAAACTGGAGAAGAGAGGTTCTCCTTCCAGCAGGACAACGACCTAAACATACAACCGAAGCTACAATGGAAAGATTAACACTCAAAGTGGAATGGCCCAGTCAAAGTCCAGACATCAAGCCAGTTGAGAATCTGTGATAAAACGTGAACTGCTGCCTGATGATGCTCTCCACGCAGTTTGCTTGAGCTGTTTTGCAAAGAAGACTGTTCAGTGTCTAAATGCCCAAATGGCTACCGTCTATCACAGAGTAATCGATGCCATCGTACCTGATGTCTGATTTCACCTGAGCCGTCAGGAGGACATGATGGCGCCTGCTGGTGTTTCCCCCACATGAGGCACGGCAACAGTTAATGCCCGAGGTCCCTGTGAGGAATGCATGCACCGTCACGCTTTTCCTCTTTGCATCGGACACCTGGCCCTCTTTTACTGCCACCGTGGCATTTACATCTCAAAGGGGGGTGAGCAAGAAGGCTTCCTCTGTGCTCACCCTTCCTCACCCCCAGAAATGATCTGATTTATCTCTTCATCAACGGAAATATCCGCCTTTCGGAGGGCCACTCAGCGGCTCTCATCCCCAGCTAATGAAGATGGTGGACGGAGCGGGAGGGGACGGGAATGGGGGGGGGAACAAAAAGAGGGACTTGTGATCCTTCATGTGATCCCAGGGCCCAACGGACCCCTTGTCACAGTGCTTGATTCATTTGACGCGGGTGACTTTCTCTCGCTCTCTCCTCTCCCAGGCTCGGTGTGCTGAGGCACAGGGGAGGCGGTGGTGTGTTTGGGGTGGGGGGGAGTTTGTTGGTGGGGAAATAACAGTGAGCAACAGCGCATGTGTTCCTGATGTATCCGATTCCCACGTTTGATGGAGCATGACAGGTTGGCTCAGGTCAGATTAGAAGGCCGCAGTAACTAATATGGAGGAGGTGGAGGGGGCGACACTGGGATCGTCTGTGCAGGTGAACTCTCTGCAGCAGAGGAGAATAAAAAGTTATTTATGGCACTGAGGGAAAACATCAGTCTTTGTGCAAGCCACATTAAGAGGAGAGGTCTCTACGCTAAGGCATGGGTGAATACTTGAAGCACCCTTCTGTCCTTTTATCTTCCACTTTTAAGATTACAAATAAGTATTTTTATACACTCACAGACCTACAGGAGAGTTTCTGCCTTTTATTTTCAAACACTGAGAGTTTTCTAGAAATAAATTGAGGTGCGTCTGTGTCTCAGGACTCGCCGTAGTATTCTGGAAACATGACAGCTCTGTAAATGTTTTTCCATCCTGCGGCCCCTGCGAGCCACATTAGACCAACGTAAACAGAGACTACTGTTAAATGAGTGCTTGGTAATGTTTCCAATTTGCGGCGACGCAAGCCGAGACCCCCTTATTTTTAACTTACAAGTTTATGCCTACTTTTGGAAAAGGGCACTTGGCATCCCATCAGTTTCCATTTTATAATTTAACCTCCACTAAGAATCCACAAATGGCTTCGCATATTACTTCCTTGGCTTGTAAATATACCGTGGAATAACACCCGAAAATTCTCCCGGGTGCATTTTAGTGTTTTAAATGTCATCACAGTTCTCATTCCAGCTGCTCCCACAGGGCACACTCCTTAAAGGAATGTATGGAAATCATCAGCATCAGGGAGGGAGGGATGAAGAGGGTGCTGAGGTTTTTGAACTAGCAAGATCCAAGATGGTTGGTTCAGGAGGTTTAAAATGACATTCTGTTATAAAGTTATAAGCTGTCACAGCTTGTCCGAAATGGGCGGAGAACAAAGAGGGCTTCTGCCGTTCTGTTTTCACTCTAACCTCAAAAACATCATTCCACTTCACAAAAAGCTAACGTATTAATTCAGTATATGGATTTAGCGAAATGCCATATGCAGGAAATGGAGCTTGGAGGCAGTGTGCCATTAATGATGTTCCCGTGTGAAACAGAGAAAGGTTTATATAAAGTGTTTCCAGTCAGCATAATTAGCTAGAAGAAGAGTACCATTCATAAAATCTCTTAAATAGCATTTAGTTAAACCATTATAATATTTTTTTTGCTTTTTGCATTGTTCTTGTTCTTTTATTTTAACATGATTACAGCCATTTACCCTGACTGGAAATACGTCACATGTTACATTCTCAGTGCGTGTTTCACTCAGGAAGATCATTAGTGGTGCACTGCTTTCAACCCCCCACTCACCATATACATGGTTATTGGCTGCTTTGTAAATCCTATCCAAATCATAAGATGACTTTACATTTTACAGTTTCTATGTGTGTGTTTTTTTAAGACGTTGCAAGTCCACTTTAGATATTAGCTTAATCTTCTGAAGTCAACAGATCTGGATTTTTAGTAAACATGGAATCCGTGAGAGTTTTCATCGGCACATCATTTATGAACCCCACTTTTAAAAATCCAGACTTATTCTGTTAAGAGTCTTGCTTTTTGAAGAACTTCAGCTTTTCTCTTTTTGGTTGTCAGCTTCACTCCTTGCACCCTTTTAACACAACCTGTCTGTAATATTCCTGAAGCACTTTCCTTGCCCTAACGTACGCTTTACAGCCTGATCAGTACATTGTAGGTAAGGTAAGGTGAGATAACGTAATTTTATTTATATTGCACATTTTCAGCAACAAGGCAATTCAAAGAAACAGGTAAAGAGGCAAGCTTCTGAATCTCTTCACTGAACCTACTGATGTCAAAACAGTGCTCCAACATTGGCCTTAAGCCTCTGCTTTCAAAACTTATGAAGCAGTAAGCGTCTGTGTGACGCCACATTCAAACATGGGGGTGTGTTGTAAATAAAAGGCCAGTGAGGCGTACTAAACGGTTCGGCTGCTGCTGCCTGCTCTCCATGCGCCCACAGGGTATTTTTGCTCCAAACGACGGGCGTGTTTGGGTTACTTCGGGGAAATGTTGCACACCTGCATGGCTGCCACACTGCTTGAAAAGTTTCAGCCGTTTCATCTAATCTTAGTCACTTGTCTTCCCTGCAACCCCCTTATCCCCGCAGCACCCATCCTCCCGACCTCTTGACCCCTCTGCATCCCCTGGCTTAACAGTGCCAGAGGCGCGTACAATTATGACTGTGAAGTCTCATCAAGCAAATGGAGCATGACCAGCGGCCACATTTTTCCCCCCGACACCGACCGAGTCCTGTTGACTCGCCTCTGTCGTCAGTATCTGCTGGAGGTGATTAAAGCTGTCATAATAGTTTCTCTCCACATAATTGAGTCCCGTTTGAACTGTTTTTCTTTTTTGGGGGGGGTTCCTGAAACAAGCACCATCAGGAAAGAGAATGGTGAAACCGGGTTTCTTACTCAGTCTGGAAAAGCTTTGATAGACTTTTTTTTTAAAAGTTCTGGCAAAGTGTGAGGAAGGGGAGCAAGGGAAATGTTTTTCAGGCTTCCTTTATTTTAAATGTATCATAATGGAGCTTTTGAGAATTTTCCTGCTGGAAAAGTGAACTTAAATCCTACGGGACGACAGCAAGAGATTTATAAAGGTATGAAAAGCGCTACTGGATGGACACAATCCCATAGACTTGGACTTTACAATTACATATGGGATGAAATGGTGCCTTTTTTTTCTGTTTAGTCCATTTTTTCTTTAAGCTTGTTGGCTACGGTGTGGCCTGTCAAGTTAAGTTTATTTGTATAGCACATTTTTCCAACAAGACAGTCCAACGAGTTTTACGTCATAAAAACATCGTACAGTCACGAATTATGAAACAAGCAAGCATTTCAAAATCATGTTGATCAATGTTCCACTTTCTACTAATCAAAAGCAATTCCAGACAGGCGGGCTTTCAGCCTCGATTTAAAAGAATTCAGTGTTTCAGCTCGTTTGCATTTTTCTGGAAGTTTGTTCCAGATTAATCGAGCGTAAAAACTGAATGCTGCTTCTCCATGTTTGGTTCTGGTTCTGGGAATGCAGAGCAGATTAGACCAGAAGACCTCAGAGAAAAGCAGGGATTCTATATATACTGTATGCTGTAACTAACAAATGTGCATGCATGTGTTCTGAGAACCTCTAAAACATACCATAAAAACAATCGGAATTTGATCAATTTCAGTCCTGACGAGTTTGAAATATGAAATTAAAATGTATATTTTACAGCTGGCTTCAGTCTTTCTCCTGTCTTTGCAGGCGGCTCTCCTCTGGTGCATGGGTAAAACTCCTAATTGATAATTAACCAACCCAAGTGTGTAGAAATTGCCCCGTCAGACTGTTTGTTTACTCCTCTGCGCGCCTGCCGAGGCTCCTGGCCAGTGGGTGATGAGTTACAGACACAGATGGTGGGCATCAGCAGCCCGGCTGGGTGCAGATTAGGAAACCCACCAATGTCTGAGCAACCCCCCTTACCCCTCCTTGCTCCCACTCCCACTGAGCCCCAGAGGAGCGCCTGTCTGTAACTCTACTCGCCTCTGAAAGGCTCATGTGTTGATGGAGGCCGACCATGGGCTTATCTCGTCTCATTCCGACACCAGTGGGCTCGGGGCTCCCAGGGAGAAGGGGCTGGGGGGTGGGTGGGTGTCTGATGGGAATGTCTGCACGAGCAGCCTTGTTTTGACAGAGTAATTCTGTTGCCTGAGAGCGGCAAATTAGAGGTAACTCAAGGCGAGTAAACAAAGTCCTCCCTAAACGCTTGCCCATATTTGCACCTGCATGCAACAGTGATGCGATCCTTCCATTTTTAAGTTTCACGACTTTATAATAACTCATATGGACACACGTTTCGGTGTCTTTGTGAGGCCATGCGTCAGTTTGCAGCTGCCGCATCTGCCACCTCTCTGAGGATGTGTTTGGTAATCCTATTGTTTGATGCGTAAGACCTGCTTACAGTGCAGTTTTTTTGGGGGTGGGGGCAGCATTATGCTTCACTCATGTTCCACTGGACAGGAAGAACAGTTCAAACAGTCCAGGTCAAAGGCCGGCCAGATGCAGAGATGTGGGTGCAGGAGTCGAGAGGAGTGGGCAGCCTGTGGGTTGATGTTTATTTTATAAACAGGGAGTAGATTAGAGTTGGAGCCAGCCAGGCCCCCTCAGCCATGTGGGGAGGATGTCCTCTCCTCTGTGGTAGGGTGCTCTTAATAAACCATTGTGTTCCTCGCCGCCGACACGCAGTCCCCTGGCATCGTTTCTGGTCACCCCTAACGATGACTTGATGCTGTCGGGTGAATGCAAGGATGTGGCGTCTGCTCCGCTTCCATTCTGACCGTAATAGAGTACTGACTGATTGCGTTAGCGACGGTCGACGACGCTTTGAGTCATTAGCAGGAGTTGGCACACGCAGGCCCTCGACTTCGCTTGGCCGGGAGCTGAAAACAGGAAATGGATGCACCCTCAGCGCCAGTCTGAGGAGTCCTGCCGCAAGATGTTTGTGTGCGGTTCGTCTCCTGAAGACCTGCAGCCGCTTCCTGCCATTGTTTTGTTTTTTTTGAGAGATGCGGTAGCAGGAGAGACTCTTTGATGACCCATACTGACTGTCATCTTTCAGCTGGACTGGTGGGTCTGTGTCCATGTAGTATGGGCTTCAGGCAAACACACTCTTGTTTAAATTTAAACATGGAACACATATCTTTCTTGTAATGCACAAGCATTCACATTTATTGAACTTTTTTTCTTCTTTTTTTTTCAAATTTGTATCACATTAGAGATCAGAACTTCAATTTTTTGGGGGGTGGGGGGGATTTCATATGTTTTTCATAATTTTTTTAAAAGTGTTTCTGAAATGTGAGGTGTGTGTTTGGCCCATTCTTCTTTTGTCTTCCAGCAGAATAGCCCAACCTCATTCAGATTGGATGAAGAGCATATGAAAGCTGATTTCAAGTATTTCCACAGATTCTCTATTGGATTTAGAGCCGGAAACGTGCAGCGCAGCAGCTCCAGATGACTGTATCTACTGTATCTCTGTCTGTATATTTTGGGTCACTGTCCTGCTGGAAAGTGAACCTTCGACTTCAAATTTTGCAGCTTCTGACAAGGTGTCTTCCAAGATTTCCCCATATTTTGCTCCACCCATCTTCCCGGTAACTCTCAGCAACTTTCTTGTCCCTGCTAAAGAAAAGCATCTCACAGCGTGATGCTCCCACCATCCATCATCTCCATACTTTAATGTGGCCAAAATGCCTTTCTTCTACAAGTCTGCTGATTCCTCTGGAATTTTAACTCTTTCTATTATTCTATCTTTCTGTGAATCTAATGTGACGACTCCACAACTAACCTGTAAATCAATTCTTCTACCGGATCTGTGGATCTCTGCAGCTCTGAGGCAGACTCTATTTACCAATTTTTTAACTTCTAAATTCAATTAGTTGAACTAGATCTTGTTTGGGAGTAACAGATGAAACGGAGGCTAACGTCAATTCGTAACAAAAGTCATTAAAGTTTGTGGTTTGAATGTGTGAAGAAATTCAAGCGATCTGAATCCTTTTGCAAGACCTGAATGCAATAAAATCATAGTTTTCTCTTTCATTATTTCAACCCTAAAGGCTGTTGAACTTTGTTGCAGTGAAAATAAACTGATTATTGGGTAAAGCTTCATTAAAGCTGGAGTCTACCACTGCAGGAACACATGCAGACTTTCAACTCCATGTTTGCTTCCTTAATATGAACTCAAGATGGCGTGTCATTAATCTTGTAGTGACCATGATTGCGTGTGTGCGCAGACTCGCATCTCGGCCGGGCCCCAGGTCCTGAAAGACGGATAAAACATGACTGCCGCCTGCAGTCATGTTTGGTGACCTTACTTAATGAGAGTAAGGCCAAGACAGACACAGGAACGAAGGAGAAAGTCCGAGATGTTTAACCGAGTTCGCCTCTTTCCATTTCACCGCAATTATGAGGAGCACAAACAGACACACGTGTAGCATATATCTCTGGTCAAATGCGAGTCCTCTCTCTAAACACACCAAGTCCCAAGTAAGTACTATCTGGTGCTTTTGAATGAATTGCAGTGTAATATAAGGAGGGTGTCCTTGAAGGGAAGGGGATGAATGAGGGAGCGGGGCCCTGAGAGAGAGGAGTCTAACCATGGTGACGTGCAGTCTGCGGTGACCATGGAGATTACAGAGGAGAGGGGAGCGAAGCTGACGCTGGCTGGGATAACAGCAGGAAAGATGATAAAGGACAAGGAGGTTCCTCTATGTTCCCTCAGGAAGACGCCATCTCTGCCTCTGTATGTTTAACGCAGTCTGCAAGCAGGAGCGGCTGTCTGCTTGCTCTTCTTCACTGAAACATGTATTAGCGGTGTAACAATTTTTTTACTTTTCATTGAGAAATAATACCGGGGCTTCGAGTAGAAGTATGCGGTCACTGCTACGCTCAGTAACCTCTTTGCTGACCTTCCTCTGTTACCACAGGAAGGGAGGGGAGCTGCCATACATGTTCGCACATGAGACTAAGTGGTGTCCTAATCACGCTGTCCATTATACAAGAAGGCAAACAATGACTCTGGGACACACACCCTGAGTCTGTGTCCAATTCATGATCCTGTCGCCAGGCAACGCAGTGTTTGCCTTTAAACTGTCTGTGCACTGCAAGAGCTGTTACGTTGCCTTGCAGAAGTATTCGTACTCCTTTAACATTTTTTCTATTTTAAAGTGTGGCATTGATGTTCTGCAACAGAACAGATGGATTCACAGTGAGACTGAATCACAGATTAACTGAGTTCAGGTGTTTGAAATCTGCAACGTTCTGTTATTTTGGATACATATTAAAGCTGCAGTATGTAACGTTTATGAATTTTTTATTTTTACTTACTTTTTTTTTTTTTTTGCATTTTTGTTACAACTGTCCTGACAAATGCGCCAAGTTTCTCGGAAAACTGTTCATCCACCGTCATTGATGGCTATGCTAATGAGCCTGAGCGTTCATGGTGGGCTCTGTTTTGGCGAAGCAGCTGTAGCACAGCAGAGAGCAAAGGGCAGGGTGTGAGTGGCGTGTTCACGAGGGTGATTGACCTCCGGGCTCTGACTGGTTGTTTCTGACCGAGCTGTGTCTTTCTGTAGTTAGCACTGGGAGTTCTGGGAGAAGGCATTGAAGCTCAATTTTTTCCGCATGTCTCAAACTGTCAACGAGTCATAGAGAGTTTTAACAAATATGTTAAAAACTGATTTTATAGAAAAGTTATATAGCCCAGCTTTAATGGGAGGTGAATACATGTGTTGCTGCACACTTTTTAAGGCAGATTTTTTTGTTGATTTTTTTACCAAAGCTTCTGAAATCCCAGTGAACAGAAGCTCTTTCACTCCTCACACTCCAATGACAGTGTGATTTGGGGAGATCTGTTTAGGTTCACTGTGGTTACAAGCTGACTTTTTTTTTTTTTGATAAAAAGAAACATGGTAGGAGTCAAAGCACTCCTCAGCTGACTTTTAATGATCCTCATCCAACCACTGGCTCAGTTAAAAGAGCAGCAGGCCTGTAATTAGTTGACAATGGGCCCCTCTCTGGTGAACATACTGGTGACCACAGAGTTATTGATCAAAGACGCAGGAACAGGAAGAGGAGAGGGGAGCAACGGGCCTGCTGTGGATGGCTGGCTGTGTGAACAACAGGTGATGCACATCTTGCAGGCACGGGGTTTCCACCCAGGGGAAGCCATATGCTGCAGGAAAATTGTGCAACAGAAATTAGATGATGCACAAGTGGCCGTTATTAGAACTGATGATGCTGATAGTTTCTTCTTCTGGTTAATCAGGAGACACGAAACGGTTATTAATTTTCTCTGTGGAGGTAGAGAAAGTAATTATGTTTATCTGTGTGTTACCTGATAACCGAGGGGATTTACCAAACTGGCAGCGCCTAAGCATCTTTAACTTACCATAAACTATTAGAAATACCCCTTAGAGTTCCATCAACATGACCTCTGACCCTTTCAATAGAATTACCTCCTTCGCCTCCTGCTCTATGGACTCAAAACGTCTAAAATACAGTAGCTCATTCTAGTCTGCGGAATGCTCCAGTTCTGCTGGGATAGCTGCTGCCGCACACGTGCGGCTCGGCAAGCCGCGGGCCCAGATGGCGAGGTGGAAACGGTCCAACTTGAGCTCAGCGTTTCTCCTCCCCGGGGCCCTGCATACTTTAGATATTACTCTGATGTCATTGGAAGGGGTTGATGTGGTCAGAGCAGGAGGCCCTCCTCACATCGGAGCACAAAGTGCAGATAGTGAAGAAAACTGAAATATTCCCTCACGGAGTTTATCTACTTTTTTTTTCTCGACCCTTTCATTCAGCATCACTTGTAAATCACGAGGGTTCAAATGTTCAGTGTTCATTCCTACGTCACGCGGCGCAGCTCACCTGGATCTTGCTTCTCAGCCTTTGATGAGCCGTGAGCGTGGATCTGTCTGGTTTAAGACAGAAGAGTCGTTCAAACTGCACGTCAGGCATCAAGGGCCCTCTTGCCAAGTCATATCAACAAGAAATCTGCTTGTGCGAACAGAGGAATGTCCTGTCCTGCTTGTTCTACTTTGTGAATAATGTACTTGTACTTTAATGGTTACTCTCCTGTTTGGAGATTCAGTTGACAGCTTGACATTGCAGCTGCCTCCTGTGAATGAAAGTTCTTCAGAAAACTCCACATGAGGACGAACCAGCAATGGATGAATGAGAGGATTCTCCAAATGTCCTGACAGAGATTATGTGTCCCCTAAATCCATCGTCACTAATCTATTGGTGCAGCTACAATCGCAAACTTTAATGTATTTTGCGAGGCAGACAGACACAAAGCAGTGAAAAATTGTGACGTGAAGGGACGGAAAGATGGCTGTCAATGTTGTTTCTTACAAACAACAATCTAAGAAAAGTGCATTTGTACTTTGATACCCCTAAAAAGTCCATTGTCTTCAAAAGTCACCTTCATAACAGTCCACCAGCATGTATTTTAATTTCAGTATAAAAGCAGTTAATCTGTGAAGGACTCAGAGGGTTTACTAGAGAATATCAGTGGAAAAACAGCTTCATGATGAACAAGGAGGTCGAGGACGGATGCCAAATGTTCAATTCTCGATAAAACATTTAAAGAGTACAACACAACAGCAACTGCACTCAGTCATAGTTGCTCATTTCAGCAAGGACATCATTAATCAAATAAACACCCAGGATACTTTGGAGGAGCCACAGCTCAGGTGGTTGAGCCTGGTGAAAGGAAAACTAGGACCACTTGCAAAACATCGTTTGATTTGTGTGTGTTTAAACATATCTATGTGTGTATGCACATATGTAGATGTATTATTGTTTTCAATTGATTTGTTTGAAATGAAGAATCAAATAAAATGAAGAAATAAATTTAAAAATGTCTTTTATGAAAGCGTGACGAGAAGAAAGAAGGAAATCCCAAAAGACGTTGCGATTGCAGCTTGCCACAAGTCACAGGAGACAGCAAACGTGAAAGACGGAGCTCTGATGGGCAAAACTCAGCCCTAAACCTGGAAAACTGTGGACAGGCTTACAAAATGATGTTTACAACCGTTTCCCTCGCGGTCTGACCGAGCTCCAGCTTTGATGTTCCTGAAGGAGGCCGAGCAGAAATTCTAAAATTATCCACTACTTTGTGCTGCTACGTCACGTAAACTCCCAATAAAACATCTGAAGGTCTGTGGTTGCCATGTGACTAAAACTTAAATAAGGTGTGAACACTTTTGCAAGGCACTCTAAGTTATTAGGAAAGAAAGCAATCTTCCACGGAGTTGGACAGTTTTATAAATGGGCCCAGAACACAGAGTCTTTGCAGCCAAACGGTTTTTGAAGAGTTCCTCGTCTCTGTTTCGACCCTCTGAGGAGCTTTAAACACCATGTGCTCTGTAGCGCCTCTAAAACATATAGTTGAACCTCCAGAGCTTTTCATGTTGATGCAACTACCTCACAGTCCTTCCCCCCGCTTTGTTAAATACTTGACGCTGTTGATGTGCCCTCTGCATGCCTCCTGCATGTGGATGAAAGCACTCGGGTGAAGTCAGTGGTCATATTTTCTGTGCTTTTATGTGGGAAATCTAAGTGCTAACAACATCCAGTTTCTGACTTCAGCGCACTGGGACCAGAACTCAGACATTATTGTTATAGGTTTTCATTCAGACTTGTTGCGCTTCCCTTCCATTCCTCTTCTTGTCCTCGGCTGATTTTGGCATACACTTCAAAAATATGATCCCTCTGACATCTGTTTTAAATGTATAGCACTCAAGTAAGACTTCTCCTGTAATATTTCTCGTAGTCAGTAGTACTCCGTGTCCACAGAAGCCTTTCGGAGGCTTGGAAGGGTCGTGATGCAAAAACATGTAACTACAGTTGAGACCACCTTTTGTTCATAAACTTTATGGTTGTTCTGTTTTGGCCAATTTATGTCTGGGTTACTTTGAATAGCAACCAGATGAAATTGTAGTGATTTAACTTGAAGTTAATAAAAAAAGTAATTTTCTCAAGCCATCAAGAACTTTGTAACATTCGAGAAAGTGAAACAGGTGGCATGACTCCTAAAGAGAACCGAACTAAGGAATCATGTTGTCACCAGTGCAGAGCTTACTTTCAATATGTTTTTCAGGACGTCATGGCCACAAGTCAAAAGTGGCAACAAACATTAATATTTGGAGTCCATCTCCAAGAAACTTCCCATGTCCTTCCAGAAGGACGACGGGCCCAAAATATACAGAAACGGCCCAGTCAGAGTTCAAGCCAAAAGCAGCTCATAACCTGTGGTAAAACTTGAAAATTAATGTTAAGAGGCAATTTCATCCAATCTGGTGATTGGATTAAATTAATTCAGGTGTTTTGCAGAACAAAAAGTGGTTCTGGGACACCCGGGGACCTACACCCCATACGTTTCAGGGGGGTTTGTGGAAAAGTTGCTTTTCCTTACACTTCACAATTATATACTGCTTTGTATGGATATATTTCCTAATATTCCATGATGGAAAGAAAAAAGTTCAAGAGAGAAAATCAAAAATGAAAGGAGCAAATAGGTTGATTTTGAAAACCATAGAAAACTTGCTCCCACAGTTAATCATTTCTAAGGTGGTGAAAAAGTTTTGAATTCAGTGACAGTCACTTGTAAAAAAAAAAGGAAAAAAAAGTGTTTGTGATCACAATCACAAAAGTGGACCAAAGAGAACAGAGCAGACTTTTCTCTTGCTTGGATTTCCGCCCTCTTTGCTGAGACTCTTAGAGTCACCAAATTACCACAAGTAACCTGAACTACACACGTTTTTGGTCTTTTCCTGCCTGCTAAGCCATGGTGGGATCTCATGTTCTTCCTGCTGGGTCTCTCCTCTCCTGCTTTCCACTCCCTATTCTGTTTTTACCTTAAAAAATAAAAACAACAAAAAAGAAACAACAACAAAAAAAAAAAAACAGGAAGAGGATGTGTTTGAAGAGGCGGAGCCTGGGGAGTCATGCCGCTCACTGACGGCCTGTATCCTCTCTGCATGTGTGTGTACATGCATGCCAGATTAATTGCCTACAGGGAGCCCCTCTGAATGCTCTGCTCTTGTTTCCTCATCTTTTGAGGGACCTGCAGTGTTTGCTTTGGGCATTGTGCCCCAAAGACAACAGCTTAGGTTTTATGCATGTGGCATGCTACCTGAGGCCTGTTGCTGCCTGTCGTTCTTTCACACACGACAAAGTGAGAGCAAATATCTTTATGCTTTGCTTAGACGTTTCTCAGCAGTTAGAGATCTTTTACAACTCTAAATTTGTGTGGATGAGACTCAACGGGGTTTGCGGTACATTGTCAAAGTATTCATATCATAAATCCTAATGATTTACGATAAAAACCACAAGCTTTAATGTCTTTTATGGGAGTTCTATGAAAGATCAAAACAAAAAAGTGTAAAAATAAAAAACAAAACATGGAAGAAAACAGAAACTTGGTTTTCCAACTTTTTTTTCAAACCGCTCCCACAGTGTGCTGCTGCCATGTGTCACCTTGAGGAAAACGTGTTCAGGCATATATATATTATATATCTGTGTGAACTCTTTCAATAACAGCTCTCTTCCTGTCAATTATCAATAAATGTCTGATGTGGAACGTCCTGGACCAGGAATCTGCAAAAAGAAGTCCGGATGTTAGATATTGTTTTCATTTCTGTTTTTATGGAATAATTACATTTGACAGTCATTTTCAGTTTGATCTATTTTTCTTGTTATTAGGCTGGAAACTTAGTGCAAATATCAACATCCCATATAGACAAATAGCTGTTAGACTTTTGAAAAATCTGTCTTTCTTTATAAAAACAAAACAAAACATAAAAATGGGAATAAAGCGGCTGCCCATTGAAAATGACAACAGATCTCCTGTCAAAGATATTTGTCAAGCATTATAAGATGTCTTCTTTATCATATTTGTGACTATGAAGCTGTTTAATTTCTCTGAACTGAGGGCGAAAACGGCTGCTTGGATTGTAAAAGTTGCACTAGCAGCTGACCTGTTGACAGATTTCTCCACCTGAGCTGCAGATCTCTTCAGCTCCTCCATACAGAATTGTTCCTTTGATCAATGTTTGTGTAAAAATGTCTTGAGGTCCATCAGATGTTCATTGCTTAAGAAAGGATAAGCGGGTGTAGACAATGGGCTGAATGATCGCTGGTTTTATAACCCACTAATTGGGTGACTGCTGAAAGCAGCTGGGTGCCATGGATTTAGGGGTATCAGATTATAAGGGATTGAATAAATAGGCACTTTACTGACTTTTATTTGTAAAGAAAACAAATGTAGTTTTTCCTTCCTATTACCTTTGTGAGTCTGTCACATAAAATCCTAATAAATTCAATTCTTGTAATAGTTTGAAAGTATTTTTACAGGACATTGTGTCTTTGGAGCCTTTGTATATCTGGGAAGTTGGGTCTTTGCACATCCACCCCCACTCCCTTCAATCTGACGGGAATTAGAAATGTCTTGTCTGTCTCCTCCCAGCAGGAGCCGTCATGAGGGCCCCGGCGTCCTTCCACAAAGCTTCTCTCCTGTCGGGTCCCGGTCAGGGGCCACCATTAGGTCACGTTTGCAGCTCCTGCAGCTTTTACCGAGCAGCAAACACGTCCGCCCCCCTTGCACCATCTATGATGACTAGAGTTCATGCTGCGTACCAACCATCACTCAAGCAACAAAGCAACAGTAGGTCCAGGTCCAGGTAAGATCATCTGTTGTGACATCAAATTAACCCCATTAAATCCACATTTTGTGATTAAATGGCCCTGCCTGCTGATGATGTGATTCTGCCTGGTGTGGTGCTCCTCTGTTGTGAAGAACCAGTGGGCCTCTCCTTCCCCTTCCTACCCGACGGTGCTTGTTAGCAGAGGAATTCGACCATTCGGGTGAGATGGGTCCTGACACGGTATGTGAGATATGTAACAGAAACTCCTTAAAGTTAGGCAAGAAAATGAGTAATATGTAGGGGAAAGGGGCTAACTTGAAATATGAGGCTATGGCTGAGATTTGATGGGCCCAGTGGAGCAAATCTTGCACACTGAAGCTTTTCTTTTTCTTCTTCTTCTGGTTTTTTGTGGTTGAACAGCAGACAAGAAGCTGCGGCGTGAGTATAGAGATCTGATCGGCGAGGGCAGCTGGACGTAACTTCAGAGGATGTGGGTAACGACAGGCAGCAGCTGGACAGCACGGAGGAAATCTCGGTGTCTGCCTCTGAGACCGACATCTTGATGTGAAGAGGAGCCGGCCTGGTTCGGTGTCTTCTTAACAATAGCAGGCTATTAACTGGACCTGCTGCTGCTACTATATCCTCACTTTACAATGTAATGCTGTAATCCTTCCTGTGAAATTTATTATGTGGACTATAAATCTCTCCAACCCTGCCTCACATTTCCTACCTTAGAGCAATGCAGCTGGGAAGGACTGAGTTTCTCTTCAACTTTTTTTTTTTCTCCGTCAAAACAGCAAGATGACTCTGGGAGCCAACGCGCCACTTCCTCCAGTCAAGTGAATTGCTCTTTTAAATTATGTTTTGTTGCGCTTCTGCCAGAGGGCAAATTCTTGTGAGCAAAGTGTAGGGTGAAAAAGCCTTGGTAAGTATGAAACCCTTAAAATATTTGTTGGTTAAGACGTTGAACTGGAATTAAAAACTTACTTTTCAAGGACCTTCCTGGAACTTAGCTTGTTATTACTGGAACTAGTTTCTGAAACTTTGACAGAAATGAGTAGTTTTCTACCAAATATGTTATAGAAAGAATCTGGAAAGTTCCAGAAAGCACTTGGTAGATTGTACCAAAGTGCAGGGCAATTATTTCCATTATCCACCCCAGCAGGTCAAAGCAGTGCTCTACTTTGTTTTGGCTCAAAACTTAAAATTAATATTCACAGACACTCGACATCCAGTCTGAGTGAGCTTCAGTTAGTTTAAAACAAATATGTGAACGTTTCAGTCTCTGGATGTGCAAAGCTGGCAGAGACTTCATGGTGTCCATGTATCCTTAAAAAAGTCTTAAATTAATTTTAAAATTTAGGCCTTAAAATATCTTTAATTCCTTTTTAAAAAGAAAGATGGCCTTTAGTATGTTAATCACCGGTCTGAAATTTAGTTGTAATTTTGTGTACATAGTTCTTTTTTCTCGTAAAACCTTTTTGTCACGTAAAAGTTTGAGTCGAACTCAAACAATCTTCACTGCATGTCACTCTGTAAAATTGAGGCTACCGGTAACTCACTGCTAATTTATCCTTGCTAGGTAGCTAACTACCTTTCTGGCCTCCATAATGGGTAAGTACAAATGTATTACCAGTTGACTGAACAAAATGTGTACATTTCTATCAATGTATAGGTCTTAAATTTCATTCATAGTGGTCTTTAAATGTCTTAATTTTAAGTTGGTGCAACCTGGACTTAGCCCTGAAGGTTTATTTCTCTGACGCATAAAACCCAAATAAAATACATTCAAGTTTGTAAGATGAGGAATAGGTAAAAGGAGGATGAGTAATTTTGTCGTTGCTGTCACCATTGTGACTGGAAAACGTAGCCGCTCTCCTTTGAGAAAACATGTGAGTGGAGTTTACAGCTGCTGGTGCAAATTTTATTTACTTTTAAACATCCGAACAAAAATACGGGGCTTAAGAAAACATAATGTCTAGTTATCCTTGGAAGTTATAGTGTGGAGAGTTTAATGTAAAGATTTTTGAAACATTCTGTGAACTCAGCTGCAGTTTTTTTTTTTACATAAAAGAAAACTACAAAAGTCATTAATTAAATCCAGTGTGGCTGAAATAACTGAATTATATTTATTTCAGAAAATGGATTTCTAAGAAAGCCTGAAAGAGGAGACAATATTCACACAGCATGGGAAAGCATTTGTTTTGATGGAGCTTCCATATTTTTATTGATCCCTCTCAGGCAGAGCCTGGGAGGTCAGAGGTCAGCCCTGACTAATGGAATCTGTAGCCTGTAGTGACTGCAGCAAAGACCTCCTGACCCGCCCATTGTCCTGTCAGCCACGGCTTCATTAGCCTGACAGGTTGAGGTGAGTTCGATCAGGGCTTCCTCGTCACTTAAACGGCTCTCTGAGGAATGCTACATCCTTGCTAATGCACGGCCTGAAGGGGCCCTTAAAAGCCGAAGCTCCTGAACTCAAAGGAGGGGAAAACTTCTGCCTGATGTGGAAGGAATCTGCATTAACACATGTGTTGGGACACAGTTGACTAATGTTCAGTTTATATTTGACAAAAGAAAAAAGGGCCATTTATTCTCAGTTAGAAGACTAAACAAAAATATAGCTCTATGTTTCTTTCACATGCAACCACAGTTTATCACCTGTCAGACATTCTGCACTCAGATCTAAATAAAATCTCCTGTTTTTGTCTTGATGTGATTTTCATTAATGGCACCTTTGGGAGTGCCAACTCAGGGAAGAATAAAAAAAAACAAAAAACCTCTCACTCTCATGCAAAGCTGCTCTGTTTTTGATATTTATCTTCAAACAATGACCAACACGATATCCTCTCATAGTTGAACAGACTCAAGTTCACGCTGGTGTCTTCCAGAAAGCCATAGCTCACCACAGGAGAGTTCAGTCTCCAGGCCCTGTTCAGTTTCCTCTGCACGCCTGCAGAGGATACTTCACCCACCTCCTGTTTACGCTGCGCACCCAAGGTCAACAAAAGTGAAGGAGACAGAGGAGAAAAAGGGCCGCGTTAGGCAGGAGGGCACACGCATCATGTTTTTATAAACTGGTGTCATCCTGCTATTGTGGATGATTTGGAGGGAAAATAAGAAGCGGCCTTCTGCTCCGAAGATGAAGTCACCAAAGCTTAAGTTGTTGGACCCTTTACACAAAATAAATGCTTTGATTTATTTACTTTTGCTGGATCAATAAGGTTCAACCTTGACTTTTCCTTGGAAACGTAAAATACGACTAAGCAAACATGTCAAAGATGAGGCTTTGGTCCGATGTGAAGAAACCATAGTTCGATTAATCTGATTAATCTGATTAATCTGATTAATCGTGATGAACTGATTGCTGAAATAATCGTCGACTAATTTGGTAATCGATTAACAGTTAACTGGAGTATGCAGACTCTAAAATATGCCAGTTACTGTGCAGAGCAGTAATTAAGGAAAAGCCGTGCAAAATATACATTCATTTTGCATTTAAGATCAAATCTATTTTGTCTTTTGTTTTACCCAAAACTCCTCAACTGGCCCCGTTTCGGCTCCACCAGGTTCAAATTTACCGAGAGAATAAAATGTTTATTTTCTTATTTTAAAAAAAACTTAATTATTTGGGGGTTTTTTCATCTTTTAATGTATTTCTAATGTTGTATAAAAATGTTTCATGGTTAAGTGAAAACTCTGCAGAACTCGTGTGGGGATTATTTACGTTTGTTCTCCGTTCAAACTCAGCTTGAGCTATTTAGCAAAAAAGAATTGGCAGAAAAATGAGTGACATACGATACAAACGATGTGCTTTTCAGATCTTTGGTTGCAAAACTTAAAAGATCACATAATTTTCCTTCTACTATTTAATGTTCATCTATCTATCATACAAAATCTTTAAAAAAAAAAAAAGTGATAAAGTCAGAAAATGTTCAAGAGGAATTAAATTTTTGGCAAAGCGCTCTATTATTCCACACAGAACAGACAATAACTACTTGCTTAAATTTGCTCACATCTACACTTGGAGAAATTATATAAAAAAGCCTCATATAAGGTTTATATATAAACCTGTTAAGTGAGTCTAAAGGAGACGAGGAACAGGGGAGGTTGGAGAACTGCAGGACAGAGTGGCGTCTTGGGGTCACCATAGCGACCGTGTTATTTGCAAAGTTTCGTATAGATCTTCACCCGACGTGCCGGTAATTTGGAGATGATGAGCGTCACTTGAAGATATGTCAAATAGTACTCAACAACAAAAGCTTGACTCAGGCTGCCTTATTCTTTATTGTGTTCTCTTTTAGTAACATTCAAATCTGAATCCATGAATCATCTTACCCAAAATTAGGCCAAGCTGAAGGGATGGGGCGGGGAGGCGGGGCGTGGGCCCGCTGTGACCTCGCAGCTCGCTCCGACAGATCCAGCCAGTGCCCTCTCCTCTCCTCGGCCCGAAGGAGGTCCGGCTGATGGATGGCCTCTAATCAGCAGCAGACAGACCAGCTACAGGAAACATCTCCCCATCACGTTTACGGAAACCAGCTCTTCTCCAGAGACCGGCTGATGGCCGCAGAGGGAGAGGGGGGAAAGGAGGCGAAAACAATTGGATTCTCCCCTTTTTTCTGTGCAGAAAATTAGCAGACTGTCAGCTCTTTACTAAACAGATTATGATTTAATGGCCTGCTGCCAAACAGCTACTTTGAACAATACATATGTGGAGAGCTTGATTGCCTTTGAAACCACTCCCCAAGTCTTGCTTTGGGAAAAAGCAATTCGCTGACTTCCCACTGTGCCTTGTGAAAAAAAAAAGTAACAAATAAGAACGAGTAGAACATATTTTTGTTGTAATTTTGGCATGTTTCAGTGCGTGACTTACAGTCAGGAGACCAAAAACAGAAACACTGTTTTTATTATTCACTCCTTACATGCATGTGTTTTTATAATATAATATATAATGTTTAGATTATTATATAATATATTGACATTACATTATTACACCATTAATTAATGTTTATATTTATTTAAAAATATATAAAATTTTACTTTTACCTTCATTTTTCTAATAATAAAAGCTAAAACAAATGAAGGTATTTTGATTATGTTAGAAAATGTGACATCATAGTAAACCTTTTTAAACAACAACAAAAGAAATCACTCATTAACTAATTGTCAGTTTAATCCTTTGGTAATGAATAAACATTGAATGGTTGATCAATTACAAATCTTTAAATGCAAAAATAATGATTTGCTACAAAGGAGCAAATCAAATTTACTTTGGTATAAAATCTTCAACAAGCTAAAAATGTATCAAAACTATCTGCATAAGACCAGCAATTATAATACTGAAGCAACATGCATCATACCAGACGACAGCTTCTTTCTGATCAGCTCTGATTGATCAGAAAGAAAGAGTTCAGATTTAAGTGCATGAATCCTGCATTCGTTAAAATATGCACACAGAATGCTGTGCCGGTTAAAATGAGTAGCACACTTGTAGCAGTGGCGTCTCTAATGCTGATGATGAACTGATGAAAATAGTGACGCTGATTCCTCCTACGCAGAGAAGAAGAAACCGACGACCTAGAAGCCTCCAACCATTGAGACTAAGGTAAGATCCAGAGGCTGTGCATCAGCTGGGGCAGAGGGCAAACTTTCTGTTTTAGTTTTAAGAATTCAAAAGGTCCCTGCTTGCCTTCGAGCTGAAAGAGGTCTATGATGTTCAAATGGTCTTGTAGATCATAGCGTGTTCTTAATCCAGCGTGAAAGTTTGGAGGGACCACAGAGCCAGTGGATTTAGCTCCGTCTTTTAAAGTGTTTTTTTCCTAAGGCAAGCAAAAGAGTCCACTGGCTTCAGCTGCATAATGAACCAGTTCTCATCTCAACGTGAGCAAGAAAGCAAGACGGAGTGTTTTTGAAATTATTCCGACAACACCGAGGCCTAGAGCAAGTACAGATATCATAGAGGACAAAGGTTTGTTATAGCTGCAATTTGCAATTAAGCAGGAAAACAGTTTCTTATTTTCTTTATGGAGGAAGGATGTAAAAGCCTTGATAAGGATCAGTGACATGCCGGAGTCATTTTCTCCAGCAAAAACAGTCAGCGCTTTATCTTAATCTCTTGGAGTTTCCTGGTAATGTTTGATTGCGCGAGGCAGAAATTTATTACCCAAGCGCAAGTATGTTTTCTGCTTTAGCCGATTTTCTTGCTCACATCCTTCTTTTCATGTGTCTCGATGGAAAGCATCTGTCCCGTCAGAATTTACTTTGCCCTTTGTGTCCTGGGCCAAAGGGGCTTTTTTCATCTCTGACAGGTGAGGTATCTCCCCTAAGAGAGCCCACCCCTCCTCTGTTGTTATGCATGTCAGGATGAGCAAGCTGTCGCCTTCGCTCTGAGCATGAATAGAGCGATGTGTCTGCAGTCGCTGGAATGCTGAGAGTTGTTTGCATTTTGGGCACGTGAAAGCTTGTCACTCAGTCCTTTTAGCTGCACGGCTTACCCCTGAAAAGAGCCTGGGCGTCCTCAAATTCTCCATCTTGTCTGACCTTGATGTTGTCACTACCACCGCCCCTGCCCTCTGCTCTGACTTGTGCAGTCACACTTGCATAGATGTGAAGGGGGGGAGAGCTGCTGCCCTTTAATCAGAGTTTTTAACAATACTGCCATCAAAGGGTTTCCTCCATGTTAGCTAACTGATGCTCAACGTTGAGTTAAACATTCTTTTTGCACAATTTTTGAGTTGAGTTCTGTGCAGGAATAACCCTTCCTTTTCCTTCAGCATGAACGGAAAGCAAGAGAGCAAGTTCAGACGAGTCCTCTCAGCTGTAATCCTAAAGGCCCTCAGGATTGTTCTGACCTCCCGTCTTCCACTGGAAAAGCATCCAGTTTCAACGAACGATACTCTTCAACGGCGGCAAACGTTCCCCCGCGTTTTGTTCCATTTAAAAGTAAATGGCGTTGAAGTGCGAAGTGAAGTCTGATCTTTCAGCAGGGGCCTGTGGAAGCAAGGGTCGTGCACAAGGTTGGCCCCCGTCGATGAAGGTCCCACCACCCTACAGAAAAACCAACAAAGGCAGGAAGGGCTGTGCTGGTGAACCGCACACCATCGCACACGGTTGAGTGTCAGCTAAGTGCCGTAGCATGAGCAGACTGTAAACACTGAAAGACGTCCAAAAGGTTTGAATGTTGACTCCTGCTGTTTGGTGGAGGATAAATCACAAATCTGGCGAGCACGCTCGTTCAACAAACGACAATAACAACAACAAAAACAAACTAAATATGAATATAAAAATGTACAAAGTTACATTTTGTTGAAACCAAACATGTTTTAGACAATCTCCCAGTTCCTATAGCGATTATGTACAATTTATTTATGAAGATTTATGGATTTAACATTCAATATGCTTGTTAACATTTTGCATGTTAAACAAGCAATAATTCTTAGTGATGATTAGGATTTCCTTGTACCATATGTTTGATTTATGTAAATAAAAACTTCAAAACAAACAAACAAAAAAACCCCACTCATATCCACCCTGTAGATCATCTGGGAAAACAAACATGAAACAGAAATTCACAGAAAACACAAAACATGACTCAACATGCCTGCATGTTAAAGTTAAAGTTAAGTGCTTTAACTTATCTCAAAGTTAAAGCACTGTGAGATAATCTTTCTTGGTGCTAACTTTCTCTTTTAGGTGTCAGTGGGATAATTGCTCAAAATAGCAAAAATAGCAATAAAATTCATTTTTGTGAGTTCATGCCATTTACTGCTGTTATTTTTAAACGCATTCACCTTGTAAAGTCCTTTTAAGCCGTAATGCGTCATGGGTCAAAGTTAATAGATTTACAGAAAAAAAAAAATAGAGCATCCTTTGAAATGGTTAGCTAATGAACATATTATGTGCCAAAAGTGGCCAATGTTCAAAGAAAAACTTTAATCTGAAGTGTTTATTGTAGCTGACTTGCAGAAAACAGTGGAACTGGGAGACACAGTGGGAGGCCCTTTTTGAACGACTGTCCTGAAAGCTGCTGCAAATCAGACAAATCTCTCTGAAGTTTGTAAATGTTACAAAAACTCCACTCAATTATGAAGTCATGAGGTTTTAGGGTGTGTTGTGCTGTCTGGTGTGTAGTAGCCCAGAGCCAGTGAAAAGCTATCATAAAGCAAAATGTCAAGCTGTCATTAAAATGGATGATTGTTAACATAGATTTTTGAAGAAAGTCATCAGGGTAAAATTAGACAACATTTTTCTAGCGCCATGCTACGACTGCAGCTAACTGTCATTTGATTTTCACTGAGCCAAACGGTTGATGTTTTTCTTTTTTGTGGTGATTTATGACGTGTTTGAGCTGTGGTGGGCAGGGGGTGAACTGCAGCTGTGCGTTCCAATTAATTCATGTCTATGTGCCAGTTGGGTGCAAATACTTGCTGTCAGACGGAAGCGTTCTGCTTGCATCATGGTCACCCTGGTGACCTGCAAGAGGCGCAGGACACTTTTTATGGATACAGAACAGCACAAATATGAAAAAGATAAATAAATAAAAAATCTTTGCAGTCTCTTTGAAACGCGTGCATTCGCATTTGGTTACGTTTAGGGATGCACCGATATAAAAGATTGGGCCGATATCGATGTCCGATAATAATATTGGTATCATGGCCAATAATCGATATCTACTAAAACTATATATGTATTTTTCTATACTTTCAACAGTACAAAAAAACCAAAAACATGCTCAAACAAATAGCAGACTATCAACCTTCCAAAACACAAGGGACTTCTTGCTAACAGCCAAGGCGAGGCTTATCTTGCCGTCACGTGACAGGAAGTTTACTCATTCTGGATGAAGATGATGACTGTGTTTGTATTCATCTATAAATTAATGATAAATGGAAATGTTTAATTCCATCTGGCAGGAAATAAACATCAGTTATTAATGTCAGCCTGGTATTACTTATTGGACCGATCCTAATAAATCGACTAACATCAGCCAATACTGATGATGATGCAGATATATTGTGCTTCCAACATATATTAATGTATTTTGTTGAAGTGTTTGTGGTGGCATATAATTGTAAAGTTGAAAAAAGCATCTCAAATTATGACTCAGCCATCCTGGTGTCAACAGTTTTTGCTGCAGGCTTTGCTGTAGAGACTCAACGTCAGTCAGATTGGATAAAGAGAGAGATTTCCAATCTTGCCACATTTTCTCTCTTTGACTTTGACTGGGCCATTCCAACACCTCCAGCTCTGGGTGTATGTTTGGGGTTGTTGTCCTGCTGCAAGGACGACCTTCTGTCCCAGTTTTAAATCTCTGCCAGCCTCCAGGTTCTCAGCCAGGATTTTTCTGTTTCCAGCTCCATCAACCTTCCCATCAAATCTTACCTGCTTCAAATTTCAGGCTGAGTAAAAAGCATCTCAGACGGTGTTTTAGGGTGATATGCAGGGTTTGTTTTCCAAGCAGGTTTAACAGACAGTAGATTTCATTTGACCAGAGCTTGAGGGGAATAGAAAACGAGCCTTTTATGGTTTTCTTTTTAACAATGGCTTTTCTTGCTGCCACTCCTCTGCAAAAAGCAGATTTGTGGCGTCTAAAACAAATATATATTCTGTTGACAGATCAGATGTGGATGTCTGAAGCTCTTCTGAAGCCGGACCCCTTGGTTCGTTCTCTGATTAATGGCTCCTTTTTGCCCGGCCAGTCAGTTTTGGACTAAGGTTTTTTTCTCTGCAGTTCTGCCATGTTGTTTCCATTCTCAGGTGATGGATTGAGTGATGATCTCTGGCACACTAGGATATGATCTAATAACCCAGTCCTCCTTTAAACGTCTATGTTCCTTGATCTTCATGATGTTGGGGCCTGCCATAGCAATGCATAGGAGAGAAGCGAAATGCTTTGCTTTTCACTGCAGGGAATTTAAATGCCTTGCATTTCACTAAAATAAACAAAAACAATTTTTGTTTATTTTTTTATGGTAAAAAATAAGCTGAAATGCTTATTGTTTTACCATAAAATAAGATATAATGTAGCTCTGATTGCAAAAGTGTGCCTTGCTTTTCATATTTTTCATTTGTACATTTTTTAAAATCCTCTGTTCTTTTCCACAGTGCGCTACTTTTTAAAGTCAATTTGAAAAAAGAAAAAGAAAAAAAAACATCACCCCCTCACTCAGCTATAAATCTAAAAGAAGAACATTCACATCAACACTTTGTAGCGGCTGAAATACTACAGGGCTTTGTCCAAATATTTTCTCAGAGTCCCTGCTTCTTCTTGGAGGCAGCATGCCTTCCCACACCAGGCTCAGAAGAGTGACACATGGCGTTGACATTGACTTTAAGCCTGTTTTGGGATCGTTAAAGGCCAATTTGTCAGCATTCACCGTGGGTCAGACGTAGAGATGAGTTTCAAGGGGGCCTCACATCTGGACCTTTTGTGTTTTAACAGTGTCCCGCTTCCTCGTTTAGAACCCTGAAGTACGTGTGTAATGAGAAGGCCACGTTCCACAGCCAGTTCGTCTCGTTTCATTAGCACGCCCCTGGCTGTGGGACACTTATTAAAACACAGCCTGTCCCTGCAGGGTTATTCCACGCTCCTCTTCTCCCCCCATCGCATTGCATGATGATAATCATTAGGTGTAATGGGTTAATGTATTTGTCAGCTGTGTGTCTTGAGGAGAACTGCAGCATTATTAAAGCAACGCAAGTTGTGCAGTCAGCAGAGACGGAGAGCCGTTCGAGGCGAGGCGAACGGTCTGCTCTGATAATCAGTCACCGAGAGGGCAGCTTGATTAAAGGAAATGGATGGAGTGGAAACTTTGAATGTGTGTTTTCAGTCGTGCTTTCAGCCAGTCTGGGTGATAGCGACAGAAGAACAGATGCTGAAACAATTAGGGCAAGTCGGAGGATGTTTTTTCTCCTACTCCGAATCCCCCCCCTCACTCTCTGTCCCGCAGCCTGGTGATTGTACATCAAAGTTGTCGACGGAGTGTAAAAGTTTGGTTTATTGTCTGACTCCTTCAAAGCAGTTTTTAAAAGGAGTCGAGGCTTCTGGAGAGAAGTGTCATTACAGGAGCAAAATGACATTTTGTTGCTGTATAAATTCACACACAGGTCTAGGTTTTACTGTGTCCATCTAAAGGTTTAAAAAGGTTCCCCTTGAACCTTTTTAAGTTTTGCTATCCTCAAACGACTGATTTCTATGATTTTATTGGGATTTCAGGTGATAAACCAACACAAAGTAGCACATTTTGGGAGGTGAATTAAGACACCAAGAAATGACAAACCAAGGGAAAAATACTGACAGGTCGAGGAATAAAGCAAGAATAAACTAAGAAATCAAACACAAAGGAAATGAACCTTTATGGCAATACATTGCTAACTGGAATAATGAACTGAGTAAAGCGAGAGATATTGAACGTAACTGAACAAGAAGATGATCAAAATACAAACACTTGTAGATTGAGACAACATATCGAACAAATGTATTGTTTTAGCTCTGCCTGCGCATCCTAATTTTCACTCTATCTTTCACTACAGTATAGAAAATGATTTTTCTTCTATTTCACATTTACTCAGGACTTTATGTTGCTCCATGTTGTAAAATCCCAATTAAACACACTTAAGATGGGGGATGAGGGTTTAAAGAGACAACTTCCCTTTCAAGAAGCAGCTCAACCAACGCGTGAGACAACATTTACTTTTCTAATGTAACTTTTATTCCCAAGATAAAGCATTTTTCTTTGTTTTGTTTTTGCATAACGACAGGCGCCGTGACGTTTTGTTTTCTCTGAGCCGACAGAGGGCCAACTTTGTCGCAGAGGTGACTGATTTACAGTTTGTTGCTGTCTGTCAAACAGCTGACAGATGGGGAGAGCAGCGCGGCCTCCGCAACGCCGTCGCCAGCTTTTAGATACTTTGCAATCCCGCTAATGCTGGGGACAGCTCCTTCACTCCACTGCTGCCTTCAGGCTGCAACAGCAGCGTATTCATGCAGCTTTTTTCTACTTTAGCCTGCATAATAAAATCTGTACTTGGTGACATTTCTCATAAAATACTGATAAAATGCTTATATGTGGTACTTATATATTTTGCGCTAAACTAACATTAACATAACACACGTCTTGTCTGTGATGAACTGTCTTTTTTCCCCCCTTTTTTGTAGCTGTAAGTCCTCCGAGGTATAAATAGCCTCAGATATTCCTGGCTCGCTCCCAGTATGAGCAGATTTTTATAAAAGAGGCTTTTAGATTTTTTCTGGAATGGCTCCAGCTTTGGGTCAGACCTGCTTTTCGTACCCAACTGCAAGGGAAGAAAAGGACATTTTTAGGCGTATAACTCATACAAAGAGTAATTTAGGGATGAAATGCTAAAACTTTTCTGAGCTAAAGCGTCTTGCTCACTAAGGACGTTTGTTAAGTTAACGCTCTGCTCTTTCTTAGTGCCAATCAGGCCAGTTGACAGCACTTTCGTTCCAGCGATGAAGGAAATTATCACAGAACGGCAATAAAGTTCCTTCTGGGATTTCTGAGATCTTGGACAGAAGGTTTGCAAAGCACCTGGTTCGGGGCTCTTGCATGGATCTCCGTTTAGGTTTTTTTTACTTTGACTTCTTAAAACGGGATCAGGCTTCAGGTTTCTGTTGCTCTACTTAAAAAAGAAAACAGGCGATAATCATATTTGGGGGTGAAAAGGCCTCTCTGTTCTCTTTTACTGTGAGATGCAGACAGATTCTTATGGTTTAGGGGGGAAACCTCAAAGAAATACGCAGGCAAATTAAAAAGCAGGTCGAAATATTGATTTTGAAAGCCACCTTAAGACCAACCCCGCCTCCTTGAGAGATAACTTATGCTGAAGAAACAGTCAAGCTGTTGTTTCAGAGGAGGTAAAAAGAGACTAATTTCCCCCTAATTGAGCCACGGGGTTCTTGCCTTTTTTAAAAAGAGTTTAAGCCAAATAGAGTCAGATTCTCACAGATCTCCTGGGACGATGGGAGGCCTGGAGATCCCAGCAGGACCCCCTTCACACACTCACATACACACGACCTCCTAATCCCCATCATTAACTCTGCTGCAAAGAGAAAACCCCACTACCCAGTCAAGCCTTACCCTCTCATCAGACCTGTCCATTGTCCCTTTATGTCTTCCCCAGTGTCCTCTCTGTCATTAGCCACATCGCTCTTCTTTGCTTCCTGCTGTGTTATTGTTTCCTATATCTTCCACCAGGTTTCCTTTCTGAGCTTCCTGCTGCCTGAAGGTGACCGTCGGATCTCACGAGCGTCACCCTCGAATCGAGCCGGGCAGAGACTCGGGTTCAAGAGGGGAATAATGTGAGGAATGGCTAATCTGATCTGACCTATTCTCTATATTTGCACTGTGCAAAAATGATAAGCGAGGATTGATAATATTTATATTATCATTCCATCAGGTTATCTGATAAATAAATAGCTTATATTGAGCAGCTGGGAGAAAAAAAAATCACATAGACGCATCTCAGCTGGGAAGACAAACCGTCCCATTGTAGGACATCCTGTGGTGCTTGTAGTTTTGGCCACTGAGTCAAACAGAGATGCATACGGCGTATGATGGGTAGCACGAATGTTAGGGTGGTCCAGAGGGAAGGAGGGGAAACACCTTGCGACCTCCTTGTTCCTGACCGAGCTACTGGAAGTCCACAGACAACCGGGAAGGACGAGCAGAAGGGAGCCGCTGAGGCAGCTGGCTCGGGGAGACTCGCTGGCTCGGTTCTCGCTTCCTGATTATCTGCCTTCATCCGCTTTATTTCTTAAGTGTAGGAAACTGTTCAATCAGAACGCGCCGTCTTGCAAAAATACACACACCTCTAAAACTTTATCACAGTCTTGTCGTGCATGTAAATCTTAAATGCTGCGAATAAAATTCTTAAAAGTATCCGTACTCAGTCTTTCCAAGTCAGTATGTTTCCCACCATAACATTTTATGTGGATCACATTAACTGAACCTTCAGTGTAAATGTGTTAAATATTATTATCCATCCATCCATCCATCGTCTTCCGCTTATCCGGGGTCGGGTCGCGGGGGTAGCAGCTTCAGAAGGGAGGCCCAGA
>CAEFZY010001114.1:0-59295 GCA_903066815.1 Brachyrhaphis roseni
TCATTGGTCAAAACTGATGACTGAGCTCAATGTATAGTTTACGCTGGGTTTTATTTTATGCGCTGCATAGATTTTATGGTGCGCAGAGACTGTGCGAGCAGTGCGCAATTGCGCAGGCGCGCAGCTTAGAGGGAACAGTGGCGTTATGTTTTTTTTTTTTTTTTTTATCACATTGTATGTAGTGTAGGGTAGTGCCCCCCTTTCTCCCTGTTGTTACTTCAGTCTGTCAGTCAGCTGTGGATGATAGCCTTTTGAAGAAAAATCCTCTGAAATTTCAATCACTTTGAAACTACAAAACGTTTGCAGTAGCAAATAACACCAAAAACACAAATCATTGTCTGGATACAAGAGTAATGTCATCCATCACTCTTTTCAGACAAATGTTGTGTTTGTTGGATGTCATCTGGTCTGCTGGTAAAATAAAAAGTACAGTCCAGGCTATTTACCGGAGCAGAAAAGATGGCTAGCTAGCAAGCTAACATAACCTTATGGGGGTCCCAACAATAAACTCACAATAATCTTGTCAATTTTTTATGTAAACAGATACAAATGTATATGAAGTGACTCTTTGTGTGGTGTTGGTGCTTCAAAAAGACATGCAAGTTACCTTGGATATTGTTTTTGTTTATTATTTCACCATACAATGCTAATTCTGACTATGCTTTCAAGTAGGAATAACACATCTGTTGTTCACGTTTTAAGAGGAGTTGTCATAATTTTAATTTTCATTTGCAGTTAGGAAAATTTGTTTCATTTATAAAAGTTGAAGAAGCAAATCACCTTTCTATATTCAATGTTGACAGTACTCTAACAAATACACTGAAACTAAAAGGCATGATACTTAATACATTGAATATGCTTACTTTTTCCTTTCAGCTAGTGTTAATTTTACATTTTTGTGTACCTCTCCAGTCACTGAATTTATGTTTAGTAATAAAAGCAGCTGGATTTGTTAAAAATTGGTTTAATACAGAAAAAACTAAAGTATTTTTTTTAACTGTATAACTATATTGGAATGGATGTTTAAAATATATTTTCACAGAGTCTATCTGCTTCAGACAAGCTTGTTTGGTCCATATGGAAACATTTCAATAGCTTGCATTCTTTCCACAACTTAGATAAATTACAACAAATAGTTGTAAAATATTTTTACATTAAAAGAAAGATAGATTTTCCTCCACACCAGGTCGATGAGTACAAAATCTCCTGGCATGTACAGTAGCGCCCCCAGGTGTACGGCTTCTTGGATTTCAAGTTTAGCCTGCAGATTCCCTCTTGCTCTCGTTTTGATAGAGTTTAATATGACCCTATTCACTTTATCCCCGCTAACACAGCTCATTCAGTTAGGATGTGACTAAAACTTCACTTTTGCCAAGTTTCTCTCTCTCTTTTTTTCACCCCGTTAACAGAGAAGCTGAGCCGACAGCTGCCCTGTGCCTCTGAGCGTCTCTGATACATTCTTACAGTATCAAACACTAAGAAACATTGAAGCAGGGATCAAACATATTCTGTCCCCACACTCGCTCTGAAATCTGGGGATTTTTCTTCTCTCAAAAGGGGGCATAAAAGGGTTTGGCTGTGAGATGACGTCACTGGTGAGACTCACATGCTTTTCAGCTCCTCGGCGAAAGCTTGTGATGAGACTGACACAGCACTTTTGTGCAAGATTATGAAGACTGAAGAAGGGGATTTCTGCTTAACTGTAATCACCAGCTGGAGGTTTTGATACTTTTTCAGAAAAATGTGACGCAGAAGAAAAATTTCCATCTTTTTTTTTTCTTTGTTTCATTTCTTTCTCCCACCCCTCTCACTTTGAATCAGTCGAAATCATATAAAAAAAACTAAAAAAAAACTTGAATATGTAATCGGATTTTGTGCCTTTGGTGAGTACTTAACAGACAAAGCAGCAGCAAAACAATAATTCAAATAATTATACTTTAGCAGTTCTGCAAGAAATTATTGTTTATTATTATAATTAAATTTTTTTCATTAATATGCGACCTACATCTGACTTTTTCACAGCATTCCAATTCTGATCTTAACACACAAAAGCAAAATCCGATTTATGCCACTTCCATATGTGGTACTAAATCGAATATGTATCCAATTGTTTCTGCTGTTTGAACGTGCCATTACATCTCTTGTTATATAGTAAATTAATTGAATGACAACAGTGTAGGGGGAAAAACAAGGCTACACAGAGAGTACATGTTTTATAATAAAAAACAACAGAGAACTTCAGAATTGACTTTGTGATTTTATTAAAAAAAATAAAACTTTCTTTTTCTCTTTGAGTGCAGAATGTAGTAAATTCCCCACCATGCTATCACAAGTCTATAAAAAGAGTAAGAAGGTAATAGTGCAGCTGTTTTGAGATACTGTTGCATGTTAAGTTCATCGGGTGATGGTAGTAACACTATGTGGATGGTTCCACATGTGGTCTGTCCCTGGAGGCTTGTTGTTTTCACAGAACAGATGCTGAGCTTTGACACTCTGGTGACAGGCCTGACCTGCAAAGCTTCCTCCAGACTGTGAACCTCTCTCAAAAATCACCCAACTTAACAACAAGAAAAATCTCAGAGGAGATTTGGTGTTTCCAACATTTGATAAATCTATTTCTCAAGAAATTAAGGACACAAAAACTGCATGCTAACAAAAAATTACATAATCCTGTCTCTTCAGTTTTCTAAAAAGTTACCAAGCAAGCCCATTGTCGCCCCCTCTATGAGGCTTTAGTTAAAAAATATCTCTGAATCAAAGACTAAGCTTCAACTCCCGTCAGTGCGATCCCAGCTGCATGCATTCCTGAACACTGAGAAATATGTGGAGACCTTTAAGTGTTTGCTGTAGATCAATGTTATGACATTGTTCTGACATTTTACTGTCAGAACATGAACCTCTGTAGAGTTTCCTTAAAGTCCTCTTTCTGACCCCTTCATCTACCACAAAGATCAGCCTGAAAAATGCCACAAATGCAACCAGACAGCTGTCAAAGCAATGTTCCCTTTTATTCTCTCTTCTTTAGCAGATTGAATGTTAATTGTGTTTGGGACCAACTGCTTCTCTGTGCCGCAAATATCATAATGCATTTGTTTGTTGTATGATCCCCTGAAATTAGGCTTTGACAGGCATACTGTGCGAGTTCTCGCACCTATGAGACGTCGACAGAAGTATGCTAAGTTGCTGATTGAGGCCAATAGCTCACAAGGCGACATCTGTCACTTAATGTGAAGCTCAAAATCATCAATTATTCACAGCTAAAACACTTTTAAAAGTACCAATAAAGTGAGCATTTATAGATAAGCAAATGACTTTATATCCAAAGTCCTTGTAGACATGTTCCACATAATGAAAATTTTTAGATGGATGAAGTTCTTCAGCTTGCTGTAAATCCCATGCTCATTGGGAAAGCAATATTTCTGTTGACATCGTAGGGCACAACTGATAAATATTTCATACTTGTTACTGTTTGCCATGCTAAATGGATTTTATTAAGCCCAATCATTCTTGTCTTGCACCAGAAGGCACAAAAGTGCACTCATGGGCCAAACACAATTAGGCTAAATGCCTTTTATTACTCTATAAACATTATTAGATCTACATTTCTATGACAACAAAACACATATTTACAACTATGGTTTGCTGCACTTGCAATGATTTACATGTGTGCCTTGAATTTTGGTTCCCTAATTTGTTCACTTAAGCATTTCTACTGCTTTCTCCCAACCATTATTACTTTAGGTTGATAGTGTCTTGCACAAATATTCACACCTGAAGCACTTGTCTACATTTTATTATGTAGCAGCAGCTATGCAATTTTGATGTGTTTTGTGTTGGGTGATAAGCAACACAAAATAGGTTCATAACTGGTGGTGAACCATTCATGTGAACCATTCCATTTTTGCCAGTGACTTAGTTTGATTGAGCAGAAAATGCCCTGTTCTTTGGACCTTACAGCTTGGACAAGATCCTTGTTGAATTCTCTCCTACGAGAAGCTGCCCAGTGTGATCACATTTAAATATGACAAGGAATTTTAACATTTTGTTTAAAACGCATTTGTCTTCTTTTAAATATAGATATCTAAAATGAGAGTTTCTTCTATTGATGAATTCAATTTTAGCCAGTATACTAACTTAAAAAAAGCAGGCATATACATTTATTTAGGCATAAAATTTTGACTGGAAATGTAGAGTTGTGCATCATTTTGACGCCTGCTTCATCCTGCACATGGACTGTGGAACTAACAGAAGTTAAAACATTTGGAATGACAGCGAAACTATGTAAGTCACTTCACTGGCTACAATTCAAAGTTGCATGCCGCTGCCTCACTTCTGCAAACAGAATTATCTCTCTGTTTGGAAAAAGCCCACAGAAAAAGGATAGCTGTTTAAAAATACCACAGTTTTTAGTTTTTTGCTTGTTAGCTGGCCTACAAAGGAGTATATTCTTCAAACATGGGGACATCACAGAGGGCATATCTGTGATGCATTAGTTTGCGTCATTAATGTCAAACTAATAATGCAAATGTTTGAAAACCACAGAATGCCAACAAACTGGAAACCAGGAAGAGGTAAATGCATTCAAATTTGTCAAACCCCCCGCCATTATACATAGATATCCCCTTGTGTTGTATGTATAATGGTTTTGCAAATTACGGGTATAAAATAATGGGTATAAACTTTCAAACCCGCTCTTCTATTCCTTGTGTTTTAGGATGAGATGTTTTACTGCTTGGAGATGTTAAATCACTGTAACCCTCTGCTGGTGGACTGGGATACACTTAGGGCACATACACAAAAGTTTGGAGAGATGACATTTAGATTTGATTGAAGTATTATCAAGTCCTTCCTTTCTTCCTTTTTTCATCTTGGAATCTTGGAGAACTTAGATAACAAAGAAACATGATTTCTATCGCCTGCTTTATAAAAGGGTGTCACTTTAACAATTTCCATGTTACTTGGAAATATACAGGTGTGAAAAGAAAAGTTACAAATGTGTATAATTGTTTTTTTTTTTATTTCTCCAATTGCTATGGATGATTTTTTAAATTAAAAAAATCAGCATATCAATGTCACTGCAATCAATTGATGTTTTATTTTTACATTTTACTACAGTTTTTGTAATTTCTTGTTCTTCTATAGGGCTAAGAAGAACTGAGCTGGGATTATTGAATTGATTTATTCTTTGATCAGATTTTGAAGCACCAATATTTTCAGACAACCTCAACTTTAACCCCAGTCTCTGCCAATTTTTTCACCTTTGCTTGTTTATGTTTACATGACTAAAAAAAGGAGACGGAAACAAAGTCATAAGACTCATCTGACCTCCTGTGTGATGTTTACTGGGCGAGCTCTGTCTCATTGTTCTTTTGTGTCATTGTAGCAGCAGGCTACGGGACCGTCAGATGGCCTCATAGTGCCACATTCATTTCTACAGATTGGCTCTGATGTCACACCTCTCACTTCACATTCTCATTACTTCAATGTGTTATTAATTTATTTAATCAAAGTCTGTTTAGATCCTGCTCCCAAGAAACTCAAAATGGCAGCAGATTTAACAGTCTGCTTTATAAGCGTGTTTGCTGCAGTCTAGGATGGATTGCAGTCAAAACACAAATGTCCACTTACTCAAAACCTCAGTGTTTAATGACATTATAGAAAAAGACTACTCAGTGGGCCAGTATATTTGTATCGAGGACATTTGGTCCAAACAACTGAGGTGTTGGTGGCGGTAGTGCTCCATTAAGTTGTTTGCCAACCACCATTAAAATAGAAGTAGAAGAAGAAGAAGAAGAAGAAGAGGAACCAATTGCAGTATAGACAGCATCATACCTAGCAATAAGGTCTATCTCACCTCTTCATTAAGATGGGAATTTCTGTCATCTCCTCCCTCAGTAGAGACTGAATCACTCTGAAGCTACGACTCCTTGGCAGAGTTTTAAGGCTAATGAGTTTTAATACTAAATAATTTTGGCTTTAACACAACATTTTGTGTTGTATGCCACAAAAAATGTTCGGACATTCAGAATTAAACACAGCCTGTTAGTTTTTTTTTTTTTGCATGTTAACTGATAACGTAAAAAAATATTCTGTCATATTTTTTGCTTGAAATAAGACTAATCTTTTAAATCAATTCATTCAGCCTCATCTAGGCTCCTGTTTTCTTCCATCTTTGAAATACTGGGATCAGTTTTACTATTTATTCATAGTAGAGATCACAAAGCTCTTCGGTCTCATTTTCTGCATCCCATTTGTATCACAGAAGGCAAACCATTTTACCCTCTTTACTCAAGTTCAATAATACAAGTGCCGTCTAGTTCTTCCAAGACTCACAGGTGGCTCATTCATTGTGGTGACTGACTGAAGGATCGACTTCTCAGAAGCAGATTGGCACAGGCTGCGACACTGAGCTGAAAAGCCTGAGGTAAAATCCTCACCTGCTCTTTTAACTGTTCAATCCCTGACTGTTTTGATTTACTTTGTCTCCTTTGGCATTTGTTTGGGTCTCCTTTCAGCAGTGGAAGGATTTAACGCTCAGGGATTAGTCAAAGTGAGACCCATTTGCAGTTTTGATAAAATAAAATGAAATCAGGAAAGTAACTTCAGTGTCGCACCAGCACAAAACCAATGAGAGCTCAGATGTGAACAAAGTTAAGTCACACTCATACAAAACACACATTTGCTGCTCCATAAATATATCTCACTCTGAGTCAACATGTCTTTCTCACCCATTTATTACATGATTAAATAAATGCTGATGTATAAGGCCTTCATGCCTGCTTATCTGAACCACAGGTAGAGTGACAGCACATTTCATCTTTGCACATTTCTGCTTTTCGTTCCATACTAGCCGCTGCTTTAAAGTGTTTTTGTTTTGTGTGACTGTCCAGATCACGTTTGTCAGTGTGTGGCTTTTTTTATTCTGTGCCAAAGGAAAAAAAAAAAAGGGGTTTGGTAAAGGAGGGAGGCCTCTCTGCTCCAACAAATGGTGGCCAGACTAAACAACAAGACGAACGTTTCCTGAATCCAACTTGGCACAGAAGCACCCAATCTGCCCATGTGTCTTGGCTGAATAGCTGAAAGGCTTGCATTCAAAACAGGATGAAAGGAGAGGCTAGAGGAGGAATGGGGTGAAATTAGTACAGTCGAATAGAAGGAAAGATGATAGAGGGGCTCAGTTTGGTCATTTTAATCTCCCATGTAAAAGTATTCAGATCTCTTGAACATTTTTACATTTTGTCTCAACTGCAAATCTCAATGCATTTATTAGGATTTTATTTGCTAGACCAACAAAAAAAATGTACATAATTATGAAGTGGATAAAAATTACAAATATAAATAAAATCTGAAATGGGATGAATTTATTTTCAACTCATCTAGACTCATCATGAGCCTAGATGAGCTGAAAGTATTTGTAGAACAGCTGAAGGTGTATTGGGACACCACTTACCAACTTTTGCAGATCTAGACCCAGAATATTTTTGACCATTCTTCTTTGCAAAGTTGATCAAGCTGAAATGGATTAAACAAGCTTCTGTGAACTGAAATTTAAAAGTTGTGTCTATAATTTTCAGTTAGATTTTGGTTTTGACCATTCTCACACATGGATTTTCTTTGATCTAATTCACTCTATTTGTAGCTTTGGCCACAATAGAGATCACTGCTTCAGGTTGAACCTCCATGACAGAAAATTTTCTTCCAGGAATGAAAGAACCTGAGAGAATCCAAGACGTGTGGTAAAAAATATTTTCCTTTCTAGATAGCTTCTTGCATTTTTGTGCATTCTCCAGCTTAATTTTCACTGATCCTTGTTCATTCAGTAATATCCACCACACTGAGGAGAGTTGGTAATAGCTTGACCTGGTCTCTGTTTGTGTTGTCCACTGCCCCTGCCCTTACTGCTCTTTTGTTTAAAATGAACATTGGCTAGCTTGCTGGGAAAATAATAATGTAATAAGTTTTTAAAGAAGGGGTTGGGGCAGTATGGAGAAAATTCTTAGCAGACTGTGGGAGAGGCTGAGGCTCTCTAGGGGCTATGAAGGGTTGAGTCGGCTGTGGTTTTTAACAGCAAGCTGTTGGATTCGGAGAGAAAGTTCCAGACACACCCCCAGCCCTAACTGAACACTGCACCTCCTTTTCCCATATGCCAAAAATGTATCTGTCTCATTAAGACGATTTAGCAGGAAGCCCTTCCTCCATCTTCACCCTTTCTCTCTTGGTCTTGTGACAGAGGAGAATCAAATACCCAAATTGTGGCAAGAGGTTAAAACACCTTTTAAATTTCGGAGGGAACACACAAACGGATGGACGCCTACATGTGACAAGCCTCTGACAAACAACTTTAGAGAGAGAGAGAAACAGAGAGAGAGAGGGGAAGGGGCTAGCAGTAGTTTCTTGGATGGCCTGATTGGAGCATAAACAACAGCCCAGGAAGTGCTGAAGTAAGAGCGAGAGAGAGATTGGGAGGGGAAATCAGGAGATCTGCCGGCAGAGAGCAAAAAGTTTTAGGGCTGTGGGGAGCAGAGTGTTCGTTTGTGTCTCTGTGGTTGTTTCCAGTGGGAAAAGAAAAAGAAATCTTATCAGGATATACTGTGTTACAGAAAGAGTTCAGGGTGAGTAGCTGCATCTCATACAATAACATACTCTCTCACAGAGAGCTGATAGAAGCACGAATGTTTCATCTTCAAACGTAGCCCCTTTTTTTCTACGTCTTTTCCTGCTGTGGATTCATGCAGATGGAAATAAACTTGTTTTACTTAAGAAGTGTCTCCACACTTGCAAACTGCCAAACCTCGGGACTTGGAGGTTTTTCATTCAGCTCACTGTTCTGAAAGTGTTGCTACTTTCTGATCCTGACCCTGGCTCTGAAAGCTGCTTGTTTTGCTTGCATAGTTGTTTTTATTTTTTGGGAGGTGAGGGGGCCTGAAGTTCAGCCAACCATTCAGTACAGGGCTGAAAAAAAAAACTGAAAGAAGGCAGAGAAAAAAGGGAGCCACTAATGTGTGTGTGGCTTTGTCTAATTAAGCTGATGGGGAGAGAGGAGAGAGTCGAGGGTCAGATCATGAGAGGGTGAACTGGAAAAAAAAAAGAAAAACGTTTTTACAAGACACAGTCCTCACACTATCTGTCGTTTTAATTGTCTGGGATCTGTAAAATCCATGCAAGCTGAACTTTTCTCAACCTTTGAACCTTTTTTGCCTTTTTAGATCACTGAGAGATGATATCTGTAGCATCAAAGTAGCTTCTTGTGCTTCAGATTTACTGTGTATTTGGTCTTGTTTGGATCTAATGGATTGCACTTTTTTCCTACTAGGAAGACTCTGCATTCCTCCACTCAAATTAAACATTAGTGTCAGAGGAATCTTGGACTCAGCTGCTGTAAAACCTGTAAGGGAGTCCTAATTAGTGACTATCTCTATTTTATCTTCACAATTTCCTCTGGATCTTTTCTGTAACTCTGTAGACCATTTGCTTTTTTCCTTGCCTCTAGAAACTTTAAGCACAGTGTCAAACTTAGTGTATGTTTAATTTACAACCAAAATGTTACATATTTATTTTTACTACAATTGATTTCAAAGAGTCAGAATATAACAGACAAATGAATCTATTTCAGTTATTTATTTAAGAAAGTGAATGTCATTATGGCCTACAGATAAAGAAAAGTCAAGATACAGTTCCACTGAAAATGATAATGTATTAAGTAAGACCAATAAAAACTTGTTTTTTAAATAGACGTTTTGTTTTTGCCAGGTTAAGATTGCTGACACAAACATTTCCCACCAGCCAATTCTGGACACCCGGCATAAGTTGGATAAGCCACAGAAGGTTACAGGTGTAGAAGTTTTATAGAGGACCATATTCAAACATGTTATTTGAAAGTTTAGTGGAAGAAAAAAAATATATCACAAAAGTTGCACAAGCAACATCAACAAGATAAAAAGAGTATTTCCTATGCCTGGTGAATCTCGATGATCCTTTTTAGATGTAAGAACATTTTATATTTCATTTGTAAAACAAGGTACCAGTGTAAAAGAGAAGCACAGAGTCAAAGTTGATTAAGGTGTACTCTGAAGTTTCCATAGTGAGTCATGTCTTTTGCAGGTGTTTGTTTTATTTAGTCCAGGGTCAGTCAAAATTGAACTTGTAGATCTCTTCATGCTTCTTTCTTCAAGCATAATGAGGATGTGGATTTTCATTTTCCTGCAAGACTTGGCACCTACTCATGCTGCCACATGTATCAACACATGCTTAAAACATCTCTGGCCAGAAAACTGATCTGATCGTTTATTCATTATTTATTTAGAATCGTTTATTTTTAAGAGGAAAAATCAGACACACCAGATACATCAATGCAGACTAAGCAAAGACAGCGAATAAAGCAACCTGTCTAAATGCCTCTGTGCCAAGCAGCAACTTGCAATATGGACATTTCTGTATTAAACATTCTTTTTTTCTTGACATTATGTATAATTCAGATTTTCTGAGAAACTGAATTGTGGCTATGCTAAGCTAAATGAGCTTCACTTTCTAAATTGCTGAATTAAATGAACTTGTTAGCTCCTGAATCGCAAGTTGTTGTTGTTGTTGTGATTTGTTGTGTCTGTTTGAGCTGTGAGTACATCAACCTCAGTCTTCCTGCCGGGAAACATGATGAAAAGACAGAAGATGAGTTTTCCTCTCAAAAAGACAAACGAGCTTTCACCCTTACACCCATTTGAGAGCCCCCAAAATTCATCATTCATCACCAGTTTTGGCATGTTGGCTGAGCTTAACTGTCTCGCAGGTTTTATGTGTGCTTTGCTGATATAGCAAGTTGTCTTTTTTTTTTTTTTTTTTTTTTTTACAAGACCACAGGAAACTCTTATTAAGTGTAAGGCAATGCTTTGGCTGCCAGTGTAATATAGCTGTGCTGTTTTTCTAAGTGCTAGCATATGAGGAGCAGCGATTTTGGCAGTGCTTTTATAAGCAGAGGCACTCTGTAGCTTTGGATCATATGCTTCAAGTTGTCTAACATTATCAGACAATTAACAAGTATTGAATTTTAATGCTTTAATACCAATCTGAACTAATACATCGGATCAGTCAAAGCATTTTCCATTTGTGACATAGATCAAGCACCTGAGCCAGCTATCTTACTTGATCTACAACAGAGTTTGATGGCTGTCATTGAATATAGAGATTTGTGATTACTTACCTGGACCAATGGCATTGGGTGAGTGAAGCAGAAGATGTCGTTGGGATACAAATCTGGATTTATTATGGAATTGTGTGAGAGATCTGACCAGACATTTCTCCATTAAGCTGGCTGCACTGTCATCTTTCTGTGTGACAGTTAGCTCCCATATTTTACTAAATACAGTTTAGAGTGGTTTACTGTGTTTGCTATTTGCACTTATTCAGAAAACTATTGACTGATAAACTCAATATTAAACCACACAAGATGGGAAATGAGTATTGATAGTTGTTACTAGAAAAGAAGCAGTTTGTATAAATATGTAAGATGTATTTATACAAATACATACACAAGATGGATGCTCAGCAGAATCTTTTTTGTTGAGCATTGTTAGAGTCAGGGATGTGCGATTTGTTCAAATGAGGATTATACAATGAAAATAGTGTAGGATGGCTAATGAAGAATTTAACTGGGTAAAATGAAAATTTTCTCTTTGATTTTTGTGTTGGAAGAGCATTTTAATCAGCTCAGACAGGTTTTCCCATTATCTCCTGATTAGCAGTAACGCCACAGCACTGTGCCGTCACCACCATGTCCCACTATGGTGATTGTATGTTCTTGTTGACGTGAAGATGATCAATTTAACGGTGCTTTATGAAATGTTCGAAGTTTGAACTATTTATTATATGTTGCTGCTTTAAACTTCTTCACAACTTTGTCCCTCACCTGTTGGCTGTGCTCCTTGTTCTTCATGATGTTGTGTGTTTATTAGTGTTCTCAAACAAAACTCTTACGCAAGATTTATATCTACATTAAATTATACACAGGTTGTTGGTTGCACTAGATTTAATTTAGGTGTGTCATAGTAAAAAAGGGGCTGAATACAAATGCACATCTCAATTTCTCTTTGCAAAGAGAAATTGAAATCCATGTATTAATTTCCTTCCACTTGACAGTAATGCAGTACTTTGTGCTGCTCTGCCACATCAAATCTGAATAAAATGCAATAAAGTTTATTACGGCGCAGTTGCAAAACTTGGATAAGGTTAAGTAACATGATAAAAAAAAAAAAAACTGTAAAAGATATTGATATTGTTAACCTGTTGTGGGGTTTTTTCTTTCAAGATAAATACCCCTGTGTCTCCCATTTATCAAGTCTCTGAGGCTTTTGGCCAGACATGGTGCCTCCTGCTTTACACAGAGGCTACCAGGGTCTGCCTGTGCCAGTGATAGACAACCTTTATATACAAATGAACAGAAGCTTTATGACTGAGCTAGGGCATTAATTAAGAAATGGCTGAATTTGAGAATTAAGGCCGACTAATCCCAATAAATATGGATGAGACTTGCAGCCTTGTTAAAAACCTGCAGTGGCTTGCCCTTGTCCTTCAGATTTATGCTTTTTTAAATGCTTTCTATAGATTGAATTGACTTTCCACTAATAAGTAATTATTAACACATGATTGTATAATTACTCCTCAAGGCTCCTAAACTCTTATTTAAGCATGACTGAGTTTACAAAACTGTAATCTCTGAAATAGTTCTGGTAAGTCTGTGACAAATGCAGGATATATATATTTTTTAAAGCCGGGATATTCTAGGAACGGTGGCTAATCGGGTTCTGGAGTTTGGACATTTTGAGGAAACCTGTCCTCTGTCTGTATGTGGTCTGTTTGGAAAACTGCTTCCTGCCTTGGCTGATAAATAGACATGACCATGTAAATACTGGAAGGACGCCCGGCAGAGCAGTTTAATACTTGGTATCTAATAAAACCGTTATATGCTAAACATAATGACAGGTATGTATTCAGAGAGTTGCTACTTTTGCACAGAATGAACTCCATAATCTTTGAGGACTTTATTTGAATTGGATTATACAAGTGTGTCAGCTTTAAGTCCAACTGCAGTTGAGGATAGTTTTGGTGAAACATGTTGAATGCAGCACATTGTGAATAAACATGTTTCCTAGGAATGTTTAGCCAAGCATAACTTTAGCTCGCTTGCCTGACAATTGGTTTGCTCATAACGTTAGCCATGACTGAGATTTCTTGTACATTTTTCAATAAACCACAATGAGATTTTCTGCAGAGATTCTTCCCGTTTAGAGCCTGACATGGAGACTTCTAGTTTCTAATGTTTTCTTAAAGCTAAGCTAAAAAATTTGTTTTTCTGAAGCTAAATATCTACAGTTAGCACTGAATTCAGTTGGCAGTCCTAACAAATATCTATTTGTTTTCCCTAGTTTAATCCCTTAGGAGACATTAATGTTTTACAAGAAGATTTAAATAAAATTTCTAGGTAACATGAATCTGGCACAGACATTTATTTGTTACACTGATTTCCTGAATCATCCACTTTAACCACTACTCTAACAGTACATCCACCTGTATATTTCTATTTATGTCAAGGTTTTCATTTTGCAGATAGTTTCTTTAATATGAGGTAGAGTTACTCATTTTACCTTTAAGTCTGCAGAACACTTTATAAGGGATTGCTTTTATCTGTTTTTAGAAACAGAAATTGTGGAAACATCCACTTCACACACTATTTTATGCACTCACATTGTTGCCTCGGCTATGCCCCTCGCCACTTTTTCTTAGCGCTTTATTTCAACATTTCCTTCCTGCAAGGTTTTCCTTTCACAGGAGAGTGTATCCTTCCCAGCAGTGCAACAACAATGCCCCGTTTCATTCAACTTTCCAAGATGTAAGACCCCTGGAGCCAGTGGTCTGGTGGGCACATGCTAAAACCATCAACTCATCAATAACTGTGGTTAGCCACACAGACATCACAAAACTATCTCACTGGGTGCAAAACGAAGCTGAAGAAAGGACTAGGGTGTAGTTTCAACTTTCTCCCTGTGGATTTGCATCTGTGTTTAAACGTGGCGTGCATGCTCTCCAACCAGCGGATTGCCAGCTTTTTAAACTTTCCTTTGAACTGGCAGAAAGTGGAAAATAGCACCGTATGCCTTGCTTGCATACTATAATATAATTTTGACTTACTTTGAAAATTTCCCGATGTCCTCTTGTTTTCCACTGTCTTTCACAGAAGCAAGCCGCGCTGAGGGTTTTTATTATTAGCCACAACTCATTTGGCCTCCAAAAGCTCAGCTCAGACATTTTGATGAAGGACTCTCTGTACAACTGGAGAATTACTTAATTACAGTCACTATCTTCAACTGAATTAACAGAGTGGGCATCTATTATGCATGACTTGATGTTGATGCACTTCTCCTTAGAGCCGAGTAATACCCGTGATGTAGTTAAGAAGTAAAGATTCTTTAAAATACTTTATCTGCATAGGGAAGAAGAGTTGCAGCAGGCATGATTTATTTATTTTACCACTTGTTTTTAGCTTTAATTAGGTGAACGATCGTAAAAAAATTAATGTGGTGGGATTTTTCCCCCCTCCATTCTGGTAAAGTACAACAGTAAAATTGTGTACTTGTTTTTGATGTTTGTCCAAAAACAATCTGTTTGAATAGGGAAAGTCTGCATTTTGACTACAAACATGTAAATTATATGAAATGTGTTTTTATTGTACTTAGAAGAGTAATCATTGGGAGGTCAGTAATCATTGCCAAATTGAAAAGCTCTCTTTAGGGTCCTTGGTGTTGCTATCTGCTTCAGTCAGTGGTTCTAGTTTATAGCAGGAAAATGTGGCAGCCATTTGGGAGTGCCTGGTTTCTCATACAAAGTGCCGACTATTTAACCAAAGCTCCTTCTTGGTTCCCAGTGGCTCACAGACCACCTCTCTCCTGAACCTCCTCCACACAGCTCCACCAGACTAGCGGCAGCAGCAATTAGTACCAGGTGAAACTGCACTTCTGCTCATCATGTGCAAACTACAAGGTTCTTAAGAGGGGTTGTAAATCGCATCACGAAGAAGCATTGTTGTGATGACATGCTGAAGGTGAATGTTGGAAAGGGTTGCAGTTTCTTAAAGGGACAGAGGACAATTTCGAGGCGTGATGTGAATTCAAATTTCTTTTGAGTTATTTTTGATATTTACAGGATTTTCATAGCAACTGAAGATTACATAGTTACTTGAGTTAGTTACTTGAGTGTGCTCCAAAATGAAACTAGGTGCCAAGAAAATATGTATTACCACCTCTTAACAAATTTAAACTTTGAATATGCAATGCATTCTTTAGCTTTACTGTTGGCTGCAAATTCTTACTACAAGTTTGATATTTTGAAGAAATACGCTAGTATTTTTTTTCCGTTCAAGAAAATAATTTTAGACTTTTTTCATATCTGTCTTTTGATATAACAATACAAAAAGCTGACATTTAGAAAAAAATTGGTAACTTTTTATCCTAAGATACCAACAGTTTCAATGGTAAAAATAAAAACTTGAAGAAATAATGGTATAAATGTGATGTGCAATAATTAGCTGTCACATTGCATAAAGTTTGTATCTAAGCAGCTCAACTCAACTCATCAACTCACTTGCTGATGCTAAAAGATGGTTTAAAACAACCAACAATAGCTTATAAGAGTTTAGCAGTTTTTCATAGAGCTGGTCTAGTGTGGGGGTTCAGTTTGCTTCTAAAGAAGGCGTTCGTTCTGTAAACATGTTGTCTTTTGACCAAACACATTACCGATATTATGTTAGGGGCTGAGAGGCTGATGTCATCGTATGAAAAAGAGGGCCTGATATGTCTCCATTAACAGTTTGAGTTTCTATGGAGCAGCTGACAGCTGCACGCTTTGCACTTGATGGCAGCACTTTGAATGTCTCTGCCCCAACTTCCATCTTTTTTTTGTCTCCCTCTGACTGGGGTTCCTTAAACTGTAAGAAAGATCTGCTAATGCTTCCAACTGTTGCTGCTCAAGAATGATTCTTCATTAAAGTTGCCGAACTGTCTGCCTTTGGCCTGCATGCTTTTGCCTCTGCGTGGGTTATTTGTTGCACAGTTTGTCCCAGTAAGCTGGATTCTGCAGCGCTTTGATCAGGGCAGAGTACCCTCTCTAATCCGCTTGAGCTCTGGATGTTTGCCGAGGACACATATACGCACACACACATCAACAAACTGTGATTAAAAAAACATATGCGTAGGTCTTGCCAAAAAAGGGATGAAATAGTCTGAATAAATTATAAAGAAACACGCTGACATAAATCTCAGATTACATATTTGCATCTGCTTCAAGTGTCACTTTTGATAACTTAGAGGTTGAATTTGTAATAAAAGTTTTGGGTATTACACCAAGCTAAGAATAATATTTAGCACTTTATCCAGAGCAGTTTAGTGCTTAATTGTGCGATGCCCACCTCAGTTTGCACCTCAGTGGGGAAAGAAGGCACAATCGCTGATATATATTTTAATGAGAGCCACAGGACATTGGCATTCATTAAAAACTGCAAATTGTCATGTCTTGATGATTGTTTCAGAAGCTTCCCTCTTGGTCTTGGCCTATTGCATTTGAGTACTATTAAACAGACAGTGAAAGATTTGATCTGAATCCAGCTGATGAGATGAGAGGGTGCAGCGAAAAGATAGCGGAATTATGTGAAGAAATGAGAGTTAGGTGGTGGAAGAGAAAAAGGAGAGGAGGGTGCTACTTGAGCGTTTATGACGGCCCTCCCTGCATTACATCACTGAGATGTTTCGCACTGATTACATCGTCAGGCTGGAAAGGAGGTTTGGATCTGGAGGATGATGTCATCAATAGCCAATCAGAAAACCTGAAGGTTGTTACAGTCTGGCCAGCTGCGGAGATGAAACAGTTGCTTTTCTTTGAAAATGAGTTTTCTTCCTGCAGCCTTTTTCCCGTTTACTTGTTTTTACATTTACATGATTAAACCAATTTTGTCACATTCTGCCACTGCCACTGTCGTTAGGCAAAATGCATCAGCAGCTGACTTGAAAGTTTGAGAAGGATATCTAAATATAACTACAAAGGAAAAAGTGTTTAACTAATTCAATAACTCATAAAGAAACAGCTTTTCACCTGTCTCTGTTAAAAGAACACAAACTATTCTAAAAATGCCAGTAATGCCTTTTAGAACTGTCCAAAGTTAACATGTCATACTAAATGGGAAGCGGGTGAGGGCCTTTACTGGAACATAATGGTCATTTTAGAAAAGTCTCGGCATTCATCTCTGTGGTTTAGTTGTGGGCAAAATGTTTAGTAAAGCAGCCATCTTGGCCAGTACCACTCTACTTCTTAGCCCTGAAGGGGAAAAGGGCTTGCCTTTGATCAACTGAAGGAACTCTATCGTTGCTCAATATATATTTAGCTATGCAGTTTCCACAAAATATTTAGCTGAAAAGATTAGCTTAATTTGGTGCTGTGCTGCGAGATGAACTAATATGCATCCCAGGGCTGTCGGAGGGATACAGGAACTCATCCAGCACTTCTAAAACGTTGGACAAGTATGTCAATGAAATAAGACATTACACAGCATTTTCAAAGATTATTCCTGTGAGGAACAGTGTTCCAGGTCATGTTTGTATTTCAGTGTGATATAAACCACAGTTAGAATGTGGTCAGTTTCCCTCTAAGAAATGTCTCTTCTTTGCCATCTTTAATTTATCCATACATCAGTTTTGTGGGAAAGACCACTGATGAGTTATTAATAAAACAGGGGTGTCCTATTTAAATATTTTTTCCAGTGACCAGATACTTAGCTTAGCAAGTTCATACACTGTTTCATAAATCACAAGTGGAACAGGTCCTACAATGACTTACTTCTGTGTCCATTTTTGATAAGGAGATAAGGAGGTCTAACACATATTGCCTAATGTATAATTTTTTTCATCCCATTTTTTATCTGAATTTTACAGCTATTTTCTTATTAAAGCAACTTTAAAAAGAAATAATTTGATATCTTGCTGTAATAATTAACTTAGTCTGTTGCTACTAAGACCTACATTGTACCCTGCGATTGAGTTAGCTGTGTAATTTAATTTAGTGTCAAATTAGGTTAAAGGTACAAGTTCCTGATCAGAGCGCAAAAAGATCTGGAAGAACTTTCTATTGAGATTTTGTTTAAAAAAAAAAAACTAAAAAAAAAAAATCTGTCATATTGTGCGTTTCTCCCCTGATTCATTTTCCCATGACCTGATTATAGCTTTTGTATTATGGCCCCAACATGGTATAACTATTAACGTTTGCAGAAAGTCACTCTTTGTCAGCCTCTGCCATGGAAAAGCTGTAACATTTTTTGCTTTTCACATCTGCACAACAGCAAAGCTTCTGTTTCTTTCCTAATATCCTCTTAGAAATAATCACCTGCATTCTTATGATCTCATTAGAAAGTCCATGCTTCCAGCTCCTTTATGGGAAACATAAACCCTGCTACAATGCAGTTCATCCAAATTTCCACTGTTCTTCAGAGCAGATCCAACCAAACTGGTCCACATTCAAAAACCTCCCAATCGAACCCCCTTTCTACTCCTTGGACGTGTACGCTTGGACACAATCCACCCAGCTCACTGAATGGCACACATATACATTAATGTTGGAATACACAGTCAGAAGCACACATAGGATTTCACAGATAAAGACTGGGACAGAGGCACCAGTGTTCTCAGGAGTGGACCCCCCGCCCCTTCACGGGGGCCCTATTTCATCTCCCACCACCTGCATCACTTATCAGCTCAGGCAGCACTCACCTCCCTCAAGCAGGGCCTCGTGCAGCCACTCAGCTTCATCTGCTACCCTCGAACGCACAGAACTGGACTTGATTTATCTCGACATTGAATATAAAGAAGCTCAGAGCTGACGGGGACAGTACAGTTTAAAACAGAATGCCACAATGTGAATCTTTTGGTTGAACAAACGCTGAATTGTGGTTTTACATACTTGAATCGTCAGTTGGTAATAACCGCTACAGCTGATTACTCCTGGCTTGCATGCAGGGTAGAACGAAGCGGGCGAGATATGAGGTGCAGCAAGAAAAGTGAGCGACACATGATTGACTGGCTGCAAAGTCTGGGTCTTAAGCTGCTTATCACGAGGAGGGAGAGAGTCAATTGCAACGCAATCACTTTTTAACAAACTTGTGAGAAAGCCGGCATATTAAAAGAGATATTTAAATGGAGGGGTTGTGCAGGATGAATACGTAGTTAACTTCCTGCAAATGAAAACATGTCAGTCATTTGCATAGGACTGCAATTATAACACATCTTTTGTCCCAAAGTCTCCCCGGCTGCATCTAAATTTCAAATGAATGATTTATTCCAAAACTTTTAACCACTTCAGTTCTAAGCAAGTAGCATCATATCTTTTTTGTGGTTGTGTTGGCTATGTTCACTAAGCCAACTGACTTCTAAAAAAAAATATTTTTAAGCTTCATATCACCTAAAAACCATCTGTGTCTGGGCACCATCCAAATCTTTTCTGTATGCTTTGTGTTTTCTTGTGTGTTCATGTCCATCGTGTCAGTTGACATAGAAACTTGCCAAAACAGATCTTAGATATGTTATCAACTAATACACACTCATACATACTGAAATGGCTGAGCTTTACCTTTTTGTCATCTCAGTTCATGCAATTGCATTTCTTAGTAAGAAAGAGGCAGACTGTTATCTTGTGTTACTCCATAGGCACGTATAGTGTGATACTATCAGTCAGGAGTTTCGAATATCTGGTAGTTCTCCTTTAAATTCTGATGAAATTCTCAAAATAAACAAACCTCAATGGTCACGTTTTGTTAGAAATGTCAATATCTGTGAAACAATCTTTCATAGTCATAGGGTTTATACTAATAAAAATGAGTGCCACCTGATAAAAAAATGTTAGATGCAATGACATATTTATTTTAACCATATAGTATACAGTAATGTAAAAGTTTTCATGCCCTTAATCGTTGTACACATTGTGTAAAGGTAACATCAAACTTCAATGCATATTACTGGGGTTTTGTATGAATTACTAACACGAAGCAGTGCAGTTTGGGAAGTGGTTTTCCACATTTGTTTTACAAATAAGAATCAGAACACAATAGCATGCATTTTTTTTCTGCTGCCATTTTTCAATACTTACCTTTTAAAGGAATTACACATTTTTCTGTTACCCTGCACATTTGAAGACGACATTTTTGTGTATTTATTTTTGCAAAATAGCTCAGAAAATGTCTTGTTGTCGATTCTCAATTAGATTTAAGTCTGGTTAGGCCATTCTGGCTCTTGAAGCAGTTTTGACCTAAACAGAGGAGTTCTGTTGCCCCAGAAGCTCTGAGTAGGGTTGATTTATCAAACCTTATATTGTCTTCATAATATTAAACAATAAAAAGTCATTGGATGTTAACCAAAAAGATAAATTGTGCTCATTTGTTCAGATGTAAGCTATTTGTTAAAATTTGAAACAGCTCAGGACAGTTCTACAGTGTTTGTTTTCATACCATTTGTTTACTTTTTTTTTTTTTTCCCAAATGACCAAAGGACAACTAGGTGATATGCAGCCTTGCTACACACTTGGTTGGATGTTAAACTGGTTATTCACACTGGGTATATATTATGATTAAATTAACTGTACCCAGAGCACTTCCTATCTTTTATCCAGCAAGAGCCCAAATTCCCTTTGGTGATTAAAGCGGTCAAACCAGAGTGAGTCTGATTCTGCAGTTAGTTTTTAGAGACACAGAAGGAGAGGGAGAAAATTCCTCCCCCCTGGCTCCTCGGTTGATGTCCTCTCAGTCACAGCTGTCTGTAGCGTCGCTTTACCCCTCCCTCAGAACTCCTCTGTTGCCCCAGCAAATGTTGTCAAGGGAAACTAGCCGACATCTGAGCCGACGGCTGGATTGGCTTACACCTACTCTGGCCTATGAGTTAATGAAGTGCACACACTGCTGGAGATTACTGGCTAACGCAAAAAGCACAGCAACAGACTCACCAGTCCGGTAAGAAGCACTTAGTGTTTTAATTAATAAATGACAGAGGAAGTATTAACAACTTGTTTCTGCCCTGATGTTTGCAACAGATGCTTTGTTTCATACACGCACATATTTTGACAACAAAACATTGCATAAGTGGGGGGTTTCAACAGCACCCCCTGTTGGAGAGGGAAGAGGCAGATCTTTCTAAACAGAGTTACTTTTTGTTTGGTAGAGATAGCTCAAGAGGTAAAACAATATTGTGGATTCATTAGGTTACAAATAGATAGGAGCTTTTATTTATCATTTTTGCTGATGGATGGAGATCTGGTTGCCCTCTGAACGTTTAAAGCAAAAGTTGCACAGCTCATCTCTTTCCTCCTCTCTGCTTTTTTATTTTGCTGGCTGAACAATGCGGGAAGAAGACTGAGGGGGAGGACAGTGAATGATCTCCAAAAGTACAACTAGCGACGTTACACTTGTCTAATGTAATATTGACATCTACAAGGAATATAGTACATCTCTTTATGACTGACTGCACATATAGAGTTTTAATGACATTGTCTATTCAGTAAGGATGTAAACTTTGACTCCATTTAAAGATTTACACCTGTCAACTTCTCAGGAGGAGCTTCGCCAGGAAGCAGTAAACAGAAAAAATCAATTACTGCTGCCAATAGCCTCATTTAACACTTGGTATTTCTTCTGTACCCATTTTTTTGTCTTTAAGTAGCCCACATTCTCCTTTGGAGCTGTTTTGGTATACTAGTCACTCATTACTCCCATATGCTGATGCTCAAGTAAACACACACCATGTGTCTGTGGCTCATCTTTTGGCCTTGTGCCTTCCTGTTAATGCGGGTATGTCAGGGCAGAACATTTGGAAAGTCTTGTGCATCTGATTACACATTCACGCTGATATAGCACACATAGTATCTTAACTTGAATAATAGCTGCATTGACAGTATGTCCCACAGAGATTAGTTTGTAAGTTTTAGATTTAGATATTTTGTGATCTTAGTTAAAGGGATGGTTCAGAATTTCTGAAGTGAAGTTATGATATATGGTTATAACGGATAGTAGCCTATTTGCTGTAGGTCATTCTGCCTGTGCTTTCATGTTGTATGAATCCAGATTACTTGGGTTTGAAGGATCAAGTCTAAAGCAGACTTCCACCATCCTTAACAACCACAAGCTCAAAAAAGGTCATAGCACCTCTAAACCATTGCAATATTTGCATTCGGTGCTTATTTATAGAGAAGCCAATGATCATTTACACATCAGATTGAGATTGGAGGCGGTACGCCACCATGGATCTTCCTGTGTCAAATATGTTTTGAAGTAGCGAGTATATAAAGCAATTCTGGTCAAAGAAATGTAACACAGTATAAAAAAACAAAGCTATTATAGAAGTGTAAAAGAATGCTAATTCACCAACATGTTTTTCCTGCAGACAATGGCGTAATGACGTTACAATCATAGTGAGTGTTTCACAAAAAAAGGTTATCGGGGTTATCGGTAGCGCATTGTCCTCCTGGAAATAATCATCTACTTCTCTGTAAATAACCACCCAGTGCAGAAAGCACAATGAAGTCTGCTTTGATCTTGGCCTCTCTCTGACTACCATTAGCTTCAGCCTGAGGCACCAACTACTTTGGATGTGTGCCAAATAAAGATGCCAGACACATTGATCCACCACACGTCAGATTTTACCTGCTTATAACTTTTTAACATAATCTCATTTCAAAAATTCTGATCTTTCATTTTAAAATAAATAAATTAATTGTGACTGCTGAGTCACAATTAATTTGTGACTCAGCAGATCACCTAAACATAGACAAAATAAATTAACAGACATAATCATAAAATAACATTTCCAAATTATGTGAGTTTAATAAAGGAAACTTACCTGAAAAATATTACTAAACACAGTAAGGCCATTTTCAGACTTGTTGACTTAAAACTGTTATAATATATATGAATGTGGGCCTCATTTATTTATTTGAAAGATGATTTCTTATCAAACAAAAAGTCACATGATTGTTGGATTGTTTTTTTGCTATTGGGCTTTAAGGAGTGAAATAGTAGTGAAATTCTTCTTAATTGTTATATAAAGTATTTATTTTCCCCTTTAAATAAGCAGTTGTATACAAAGGTTAAAACTCAATGTGTGAAATGTGTATTTGTCTGAGAATTTTAGTTTCATACCTTGTGCTTTAAAAAAGGAAAGCCAACATCTTGATCGATAGAAAGATATTTCCGTCAGTAGATTTTTAGGGAATCAGTGTGTTGAGTGACTTTGAAATATGTGACAGAGCAGCATTGCCTTATGAAGCTGCATCTTTGGAAACATGTTGGCCATATTTGTAATGCAAGCTTATTTATTCTCACAGGCTATTTCTACAATTTAGTGCTCTTTCTGGTAGCTTCAATATGCAGATGGTTTGGTCAGAGGAAAGTGCATGTAAACAAATGAAGAGCATAGAATACTGTGGCTTCATAAGAAGAAGACTAAGAGAGGATATTCATAAAAGTTGGAAAATCTATTCAAAGTTATATAAAACTATACATTTAGGATTAAATTATAAATCTAACAACATTATTTTTACATTTGTTATGCAACTCTGTCCATGTAAAATTTCATGTGAAATTTCTTGAAACTCTGATCGTAAGTGGAGTTCCACAAAACACTGGCTTGACTGAATGATCAAGTCATTCAATAGTTCATATTAAATCTAACAACCCTACTAACCCAACATGTCAAAATATGACTGATAACACCCAATACATGTATCAGCATTAGCAATGAATTCATTCAGGTCTTGAAGGAACCTGAATGTTCCTTCGTGTTCCTTCATTTTGGGGTTCACATGGCCAAAATGAACGGTCGTGCAATGCCAAAACACTGAGAAATTTCTCTCTTTTATGCTTTTTTAAAACCTTGGTTCCATAGACAGGAATATGTTATCCAACTGCTGTGGAAGAAACAAGATCTGGACCACAGAAAAAGTGCTGTGCTTTTTCTCCAAAGGTAGTTTTCTGGTGCTTGGAAGTTGATGTGTTTTGTGTGTTTGGAAACTTTAAATCCCTCCATGCCTTGTCTCCTCACAGACTTTTTCATCGCAGAATCAACTTTTGTCACTCAAAATTAAATTTCCAAGAGAGACCAAGTAAAATTCTGATGAAGGTCGTACCTTCCACCAGCTTAGATATGTTCTGCAATTATTTCCTGTATCTATCTTTATTTACAGAGCCATTTTGATGAGGGTAACACAAAGTGATTTACACAGGATAAAAATATAAGGTAGTAAAAAAACAACAAATGAAGCAAATCAAAAGGAATATATTAATGATTTATAAGATTCATTATTTTTATATGTTGATGATGATTATTATAATTCCTTACTTTGTGTTTGTGATACAGCTCCTTGTGAGGTTATCCCATCTCTGATTACTTACACATAATAAACGCTGTAATTATAGCAGAGAACCATTATTGGTTTTATGGCTTCAGGGTATTGCCATGTGAGCCCTGCTTTTTTTGCACACAACAGATCTTTGTATCCAACTGCATAGTTATGGGACAGTAATAGCAGGGGAGAGTGGGCGTGTGCACACTGAAGCATTCCTCCATAAATAAGTGACAGACAGAAAGTCACTGCAAACAGAAGGCTTGCCCTGCTGTTCATTGAGCAAGTACCCCATGTTGTCTTTCAATTGAGAGGGCCATCATTTACTCAACGGTGGCAGCTGGGCAGAAGAGAATCACATTCTTAAGCCACTACAGCTAGACATAATTCACTTCCAGGTCTCTTGTGACACCCTAAAAGGAGGATGTCTTTTCTTCCCTTTGTGGTCTGGAATGCTGACAGCGAAAAGTGCAGCCACGCAGGTTGTTGGGATGTAAGGTTGTAATTGTTGGTTTGGGGGAACTGCTTTGATTATAGGTTTGGTTTCGATAAGACTGACCTGTTGGTTTGGGATGATGTATTTGTCATTGTCATGACTGAGGAATTTTGACACATAAACACGAGCACTGCTTTCAAATCATAGAATTTTTTGGGAGTAACTTAACTTTAAGATGTAACTCCAAAATAACTCTTTCCCAGTGTAATAACATTCATTTTTCAAATCCTCGGGACACAAATGAGACCATACAAAATTCTGAAATATGTTTCAGTCAATTCTGTTATTAGAAACACCCCATATACTTATTTGAAAATGTGCTAATTTAATTCAGTCGTTGTCAATCATAACATTTTTGGAAAAACTGCCTGTCAGCAAAAAAGAACAATAAAACCTGCATACACGCTGGTTAATTAGACGCTAAAAGCAGCAATTTTTTTTCCAGACAAACCCTGTATTGGGAGGGAGTCTATTAAAGATTTATTTTCGCAACACCCAAGTGACTAGATATTGCATTTTTATGCAATTAGTTTGCCGGGGCTCTATTTATCTGATTTACAGACTGTGAAATGTATTTTAGGTCAGTTTTATGCAAATCATGAAGGCCATGATATACTCCCTACAACCAGAGCAAGATTTATATGAATAAGGTTATGTAAGCACTGTGTTAAAGCTTATAGCCAGGAACATTTTCATATTATCCTAGCTCCAAGAGTCATACTGGGGGAGAAATTTGTCATAAGTGTTTCTACAAATAATGAATACTACAGAGTACATTGAACCTCATCAGCATTGCATCTGTTCCGCAGTATTACCAAATGACACTACCCCCCTGTGGCCTGCTAATTCTCAACCAGTTGTGAGCAAGTGCCCAAGCATGTGGGTGGATGAAAGAGGCAAGCTCGTCCTCATGTGGTTGACATTACAGGTCAGCTGCTGCATTGTGGGTTCTTTTCACTCATTCACCCCAGAAGTTTCGATTACACAAGCCACAAACTGGCTCATTGATCCTGTCACGTTTTGTTGATGAAACTACATTACTTTGTTCCTTCTGCTGGTACATTCAGACTGGGTCACCTTACATCAGCAGCTGCAGAGAAACCGATTTGCAAATAGATGCAGATCTTTTCTGTTAAGACAAATAAAATGTAGGTAACAGTTTGTTTCAATTGAAGACAACATTGCCTACTGGAGTGGCATGTGTCTTTTTCTCTCCCATTCATCAAATGAGTTGATTAAATAATAGCCGACTGCATATGCTGAGGGTAGTTTGCGATGTGCTCAGAAGTAGATTATGACACATTGGGATGTGTTCTAGCATCTGGTGGGCCCCCCTCAATATAGACAGAAAACTTAATGAGACACAACCTGCAGATAGAATCCTGATCAAGAACAGATTGCAAGCAAACGCGTGAGGGTTTATGTGTGTCAATCAATCTGACACCTGTTAGGTTCTTGGTACATGATGATGATAGTTTCTGCTCTGTATCTACTGGGTTTTGTTTCTTTTTTTCCATTTTGCATTCAGTTTGTGATCGTTCCAAAGCAGCAGTAGAGCCTTTAGCCGGAGGGGTGAGGGTCTGGTCGCACTGTGTCCTGGAATGCAGTTGACTTTCTAAATCCCCACTAGTCTATCCTGGGGCAGAGGGGCAGGGCCTATCTCAGGCCCCCTTTTTTTCCACGTGAGCTGCATTTGGAATCTGTAAGCCTGCCGAGAGTTGGTCCTCCCAGCGTGGACTTCTTCTTTTTTTTTTTTTTTAAAGGTTGATTTTATAGAGCAATGGAGAAAGGAATTGCTGATGAACCTAAAGATTGCTCACTTAGGGAAGGTAATGAACTTTTTGATATGCCTCCCACAAATTATTTCACATCTTTCACAGTATTTGAGTGTTTTCTTTCTACTGAGTGTAATTTTGTTAGCAGTGGGGAAACTGTTTTGGGAGTTAAAAATAGTATTGGAGTACATGAGACATGCTGTGACATGAGCAGGGTGGAGGTTTGGGTGGATGACGCAAGACCACTTAGTTCTTTTTTTTTCAACAATTATACCTGCTTTTGTAAAAAAAAAAAAAAAAAAAAAAATCATAGGTGAAAACAAAGCAGACAGTTCTATCAAAAATGTGAAAGCTGCAGTCCTCTGGATATATTCTCAGTCTTCCAGTGCTTAGATAAGTCTTCTGGATTTTATTTGTGTGTCGTGAGAATATTTCACATCTCATCTCAAAGGCTTCTTCAGTTCTGGCGTACTTCAGTTATTAGTAGGTGTGTAGATACGGCAGCTGTTAAACCGACAGCAAGGTTATCTCAGTCTCAGTCTTAAAGTTTCTGAGAGGGTAAGATTAGAAAAGAATAAAGTCTTTCCCACATTTGTGGTACACTGTGTGCTTTTAAGTTTTTACAGGCAAAAAGTGTGGCAACTCTCTGGAAATTATTTATTCAACTGTTCATGGGCTGAACTCTGCAAGAGGTGCTTTATTTTACCCTCTGAAAGGTACAGATTGTACCTGCCTATAAAACAAGAAAGCAGATAATTTCAAAATATTGAATTTCTACCCTCTGAAACATTTTCCAAGGCATTGTGACAGCTTTCCAGTTTCAGATTGATTTTAATATGTGAAAATAAACTTAAATTATAACAGGTTTTTGACAAATTAGTCTGGTAGTTTGAAGACTGTTGGTTTTATTCCAGCTTCCTTTACACAACTTGTTAAAGTATCCTCAAGCAAGACACCGAACTCCTGATCTGCAAATAAGTGTGTGGATGTGTGTCTCTGTGTGAATGTGTTTTTTTTGTGGAGAATCAATTGAACAAGTCTGCATAAACGCCGTTCACTAACTATTTCACCCAAAAACAGACTCAGTGAAATATTACCTTGGTTACAGTGATGTACACTACCTGTTTTAAAATTCTACAGAATAGTTGTTTATCCTGGATTTGTGGGTTCAAACTTTAACAGGAGACATTACAAATTAGGATTCTACTTGCAGGTGGGATTGATTAAAATAGTAATTGTTCAGAGTTTTGATTCCTTGTCTCTCTGTCTCCCTTTGCTGTCTCAGAACAAACCAAAAGCAACTTGAAGGTGACCTCCCCAGAGGACACTGAACATGTAAACCGCAGGCAGGCGTCTCCAAATGGGACAGCTTCTACAAGAGGGGATGCCAAAGGCAACCGCACTGTCCCTCGAAGGCACACATTAGGTGGGGCCCGCAGCTCCAAAGAAATCCTGGCCATGCAGCCATCAGATATGGACAAGAAGAGGGAGGCCTTCCTGGAGCACCTGAAGCAGAAATACCCCCATCATGCCTCCGCAATCATGGGCCATCAGGAGAGGCTGCGAGAGCAGGTCAGTGGGTTTAAGAAGGTTTAAATTAACTCCAGCAGAAACAGCAGTTAATTTATGTAACGTGTATGATTTATGTAAACAATCTCCTTTTAAACTAAACAATGCTTTGGAATTTTCTTTAAGCAAAAACAAGCAGATTTACAGTGATTGGCAAAAATATTAAAACATTTTCATATTTTCTCATGTGACAACAGTCCATTTTAATCTACTTTATTCATATTTTATGCATAATTAAGAAGAAGGAAAATGATACACTAGCTTTGGACAACTAAATATTGAAACTTTTGCCAGTTGTTGTTAAAAGCCTTGAATTATTTAAAGCCTTGAAGCAAATCCTCACTTGAGCTCTGGCTATATGTTTGTCTCCTATCCTCCTGTAAGGTTAAATATAAATGTAGCTTGGAGTTTGAAGATAAGACCATATGAATACATTTGTAAGACACAGTAAGACTTAACAATGGCATAACTGTTTGTAAATACAAAGTAACTCGGAAGTTGACTGCAATATGTGGAAGATTGTATCTGTTTCTTAGTTATTTTCTGCACGTATTGGTTAGTGCACAGCTGTTTAAGCGAATGGTGAAGTCAACATCTAAAGTTGCTAAATTGTGTGACACATTAAGCTTTGAGTAGGGATAGTGGCCATTAGAGCCTCTTACAGTTTTGGTGCCCATATGTGCCTTAGCTGTGGTTACGTTAAGCCCTGTCTTTTGTTGGCAAATAGATCTGGAACAGCTGCAGTGAAACCAGACATTAGATATAATGCCTGATGTGACCTAAGCTAAAGAAAACCCCACTTGATAGTTTTGTTCCCATCAACCTTTAAAAATAGGGGAATCATTTAGATAAAATAGTATTCTATTTATATTTAATTTATGTCTGAGGACGGGCATGACTATGGAAGAAGACGGATTTTGAAACCACAATCCACCATATATGTCGTTTAAATGCCATTATATTTCAAAGAGTTTCATGCACTCTCTCAAGTTTCCTCTTTGGAAGAGAAATTCTTCCAGCCCCACATTGAATATTTGCTATGACATGTTTTCTCATCATGCTTCAATGTTAACCTATCTGTGATGTTTGTTGTCAAAAAAGTTCATATTTAGCCTGCTCTGATCACAGGAGATGCTATTCTAGTTAAACTTCCGTAGCTTTTGTCAAATCTACTTATTTTTGGGACTCATGGGGTTCTATTTTGGCATGTCTCCTAAGCAAAGGATTGACATATGGATGGCATCTAATGGTCTGTATAGAGACTTGTAGCCTTAAGATGCCACTCTATGCTTCTGCTCTCCCAGTGGAGTTTGGAGATTTTTGTACCTTCTTCCTGCTCTTCATGCAGACTGACAGCAAGCTTAGTTCCTCATTTGTTTTTCTTTGTAGTGTCATCATATTTATGCATCAGGGAAACTGAGAGAAGTAAATGTTTCCAAATGTTCTAAATGCTTAATTTGTGTTTAGTTTTAAGTGGTTTGTCATGCATGCTGACTATTTTGCCTCTGGTGATTTTATAAAAAAAAATTTATGTCTTTTTTTTCTTTTTTTCCCCCTACTGCTGTATAAATGCGCTGAAATTTCTGTGGCATTATTATGCTATAGCCAAGAAAGTTGCATTTATTTTAAAGGTCTTTACTCATCTTTTCTGGGAGAGGTAAGAAACATGTCTGAATTTGTGAAAATAACAGCTGTGTAAAGTGCTTTTGTTTGGTTTTAAATTATGCTGATTACTTTTCTTTGTAGACTGCAATGAATCTCAAAACTATTTCCTTCCGCCTTTTTGCTGCGGGTAATATTCGAGGTGCATCCAATAAATCTGCCTGTCATTGTTCCCTCCCACATCTGTAGTGAAAGACTGTTATGAAGTATAGCAGAAAACATGCAAATAACAACAGTTCAAATTGACCTTATATGCTCCTGCTTTAATCACCTTATTTGACTTCTCTTCAGCTTCAGGCACACTGATAAGTGACACAGTGATGGAGAATATATATTTCCCAGTGTTGTTTCTGAGTTTTTAGAGGTTATAAAGTTGTGCAGTGTCTTTCAACACTCTGATGCATCTGGGCTATGATCAAGGTGAACATTTCATCTCACCTGGTTATTCTCTGTCTGTTTGCTGTTGGTCAGAGGACACAAAAAGGATGAGCAAACAGAAGGTTTGTTGCCAAAACAATTCAGGTAATGGTAAGATAGGCACTGAGTCATGGGGTAGCTCCAGGAGAGGGTTCAAAGCATTGTCCAAGAGGGGTTTTGTCAGGCAGCCTTTACATGCACAGTGAAACCTTCTTCCACATCAACATCATAGACTCTGACATATGCAAATCTACAGCCAGTGAAGATAATAGGACATCACCAGCCCATTTGTTTACATCTATCTGAGTCTAGTCAGAGTTTTTCCCTCATCCAAATATAGATAAATATACAAATCGTGGGGTTTATTGAATTAAAAATAAAGGGAGGGGAATACTCCGAGTCGGAAGGAGTCAGACAGGTAGGATCAGCTCCGGACCGGGGTGGAGTCAGGGTTGCCATAGCGACTCGTGATGTCACAGCTGAAGGGCTCAGTTTACGTGTAGGTGCTTGTAGGAGAGAACTGGCTCGGTGTGAGAGGAGCAGGAGAGCTCTGCTTGAACGGGCTATGGACCTAAAAGTGTTTTGGAGGGATTTGGTTCTCTGCACGTGAAGTCCGGCAAGGATTAAACTGAAAAGGAACTTTCTGAAATTATTTGAGCCAGCAGGAGAACCTGAGCCCGGATCAGAAGCAGTAAAGGTAGAGTACATCGATATTTGCGATGTCTTTCCAGTCAGCAAGTGCAGCTGAAGTCGTTTAAGTTGCTACTGTGTTGGAAGTTTAGCCTGAAAGAGATCGCACCGATGCGTGTTTTTGTTGCGGTTTTCTAACACAGCAGTGCGCCAGCTTTAAGTTGTTTTGTTTTTTTCTTCGTACCGTACCATGCTGTCACTGTTTGCGCACAAGTTTTACTTGCGGAAAAAATTTCCAGCTGCTGTATGACTTCATTGAAAATTCGTTTGAAAGACCCATAGAGGTCGAAAATTATCAGAACAATGCTTTCACCTGGAACTTTGTGGTATAATTGCAAAATAAGTCACATTACGATCGCGCGTCTTGGGGTCTGCAATAAGGCTACATGTTGCATCTTGCATGGAAATAATTGTGATGACATAGTAATGACGAGTAGAGTAGTTGCTTGAAATATTGACTGCTGTGTGTATATAGTTTTTAAATGGGTTGCCCCAAACAGTCTTTGAATGGAAAAACAAATAAACCCCAATGCCATGCATTTTTTTAAAATGGATATTCCATAAAAATAAATAAATGGGAAATGACCTGTACTTGTTTAGCGCTTTATCAAGTCCAGAGCAACCCCAAAGCGCTACACAGTACATTCAGGCAAATGGTGGCAAGTTGCACTGTAAAACGGTTTGGTACAGACTGCACATCACTGCAGATGTATCACCAATCTGCACCAATCCCATGGTCTTGTTCACAAATAAGGAAAAAATAGAGCGGGAGATTGATAGGCACATGGTGTTGTGTATGGTAATAGTTAATACCTGCAAAATTCCCTTTTTTGTAGTGTATTAGCTGTTGCTTAACAACTTCTTTGCCTTTGTAATTTTGACATTTTTAGACATCGCATTGAATCAAGTGTGAAACATTTTTATAGATGAAGACTGATGCTAGATTGTTTGTAACATGTTCAGAATTGTTTAATTTGTTTTGGCTCTCATGGTCTATCATTATCTCAATTTTACAAGACCAGATGCTTGCTGCCTACTTACAGGAAGCCCCAAGCTCCTTTCTTTTATTTTGTATCTAAATATACTTTGGGTCATTCCAAGTACATGGATCATTGAGGATATAGCCCAGTATCCTCAGAAGATGTAATATTACTTTAATCTAAGTTAAAATACTGTAAAAAAAATAAAATGTTTTGTTGCTTTTAAAGTTCATCAACCCAGAGATTAGAGGCATAGCTAATACTGATTGCAAGTTTGTTATTCAGATTGGTGAGATGGAGCTTGCTGGTGATTACTTTGAATTTATTACAGGGCAGACAAATACAAGTATGAATATTTGACAAGTGAATTCAGGGTTCATGAATAGAGGAAACCTTGATTGTAAACTGTGCTTGGCATAATCTGATTGGCATTCTCAAGAGGAACGCAATCAGTAACTGCTAACAGATGCAGGACAAAATGAAAACAAAGTACTAACAAAGAGTTTATTGCAGCATTTGTCATCTTGCATCCCGGGGAGGTGTTATTCAGCTTCAAGACAAAACAAGCAGAAAACAAGCCTCAGAGTAGCACTGCTGTGTGAGCGATAGAGTGGAGGATTTGTTGCCTTTCCCACACAGGTGTAAAGATGCCGGCCATACAGGAAAAGCCGCATTGGTGGCAGTGCACGCTTCAGAGGTGAGAATGAAATGTCTGCTTGGGTTTGAGTTACATAGGTGGAAGTTTTATCAAGGTCAGCCGGAGGTTGGAAAGATAATATCATGGGAGCCGGAAAACTTGATGACCCTTGTATTTTCTGAATGGCTGCCCTAACACTGACTCGAATGAAGAGACTGATGAGATACTCTTTTTCTACTTCTGTGATCCTTAAAGCCACAACAAAAGCAAGTGGTTTAATCTCCTCTTCTCCTCATAACCCCCCTCCTCCTCCAAATACCTGGAAACCTCCCAAAGGGAGATGAGATAACTTCCCACTGGCCCAGACTGCCACACATCCTCTTCACCCTTCTGCCTCTGCCCAGGGGCGACGACTGCGACTAAATGAGCTGCTTGACCGATCACAAACACACACACAGACACAAAATCCAAATTCCTTCCTGTGGCTGTGTCAGTTTCTGTGTGTGTGATGAGCTGTGAACAAGTTTTTGAACAGAATGGAGCAGATATTTTGGAGCATCTAAGTACCTTTGTGTTCAACAGGCAGACAAACTGACCGAAAGTAAATTAAATTCACCTTTAAGCATGGTTAGCAGTCTCCTTTAATCATTCTGAAGAATGCAGATCATTACTCATGCCAATTTTGTATTTTGGAACTTCACTAAAATATCCCCAGGATAGGTATGATTTGAAGTCCTGTGGTTGATCACTGAAAGATACCTGAAAAGGTCAGGTATGAAATAACCAAAGCAAAAATTTACAAAATGGCAGATTTAGTACACAACCTTCACCTATTGTTGTTTAGCTCTCTAAACAGTTTAGTTACTTATTTTCTCAGTTATGCCTCCCACACTGAAGAGTGGTGTGGTCACAGTTCAAGGGATTTTGGGCTGAAAATCAGTCAATTTTGGCTGGCAGTTGATTTCTCTGTGCATCTTTGGTACAAAAAGCCATAAACAATATTGTTTTTGTAGAGACCGCTATTCTACCAATTGTTGCATTTCTCTTCACAGTGAATTTCAAAGGGATTGTTTATTTTATCTCCCCCACCATCATCTTCACTTTGCATTATGGCGAGAGAAACTTTTTTTGAATCAATTTTCCAGGTTTTTCATAATTGCACAAACTATGTGAGCTTAGGAAAGAAAATATTTTTCTGACTTATAAACCCTCATTTGCCTTACTTGAAAGTTATGTCTCTGTATCTTTCCAATTTTGAAGAGTAGGTAGGGCAAATGGGCCTTCGTTTCACATTGTATTAATGCCCCCGAAAAACAGGAAGATAAACTAACTCAAAAATCCTTGACACTCTTAACATATCAAAAGTGAAGTATACTTAAAGTATACTCTTTAATTAAGAGTATGCAATTAATTGTTGGGGGCAATTTCTATAATTGCCCCCAACAATTATAGAAATTGTTGGGGGCACAAATTACTGTAGTAGGCCTTTTGATCATTTCAATTGCTGTAGTCAATTATATTTTAAGGTGAAAATCACTTCAATTAAAGTGTTTTTCCAAATTGTTTCATTAAGATTTTTTATTTCTTGTGCAAAGAAAGGTTAACTGATTTAAGGGCTTTTCACATATTTACCAGTGGTACCAAGAATCAGTATTTCTTGTTTTTGAGTTCACAAAGCTTCATGCTTCTTTCCAAACATTTGCTAGATTGTGTATGTCAGAAGATGAAAGTATTAACCCTGAATTATGTCAATTTAGAGATTAATAAATCAATGTCATTGGAATACTTGAAGAACAAACTGAAGAAAGAGCTGAAATTTTTTCTTACTTAGAATATTTTCAAATTATTCTGTTGTTCATTTGAATTAGTAGGAGGATAAAATCTGCATTCAGTGTTTATAAATTAAAATTTGCATTTTTGCTGACAAGGATATTTCCATAGTTTTTTTATATTAACTTTTCCTCCAATGTTAGATTTGCAGTGATCATACATAATATTTTTTCAGTCTGCTTTGCTGAATGAACATGCACATTGAAACTGATAAAGGTCTGACTGATGGTCAAAAGCAGCTCTGTTTTCTTATGATGTTGCTTTATATAACAGGTTGTAATAATTTTGCTGTTGTTTTATTGGGATCAGAGCTGTTGTATTTCAAGGAAATGTTTGCTTACTTACCACCTTTAGTGTGTTTTGTCTTTTGTATGTGCATTTTTCTGAAGATGTTTAATGTGTCATAATCTGCGGTTTAAGTGGATTTCTTCCACATAGTTTGCCTAAGATTGTGTTGAAGCAATACTCAGAGCATTTTGGGGTAGCTTTCCTACTTCTATACTTTCATCTTAAACTTTTCCTAAATATCCAGACCCATTTGGAACATGGTGTCAAGTTATTTTAAACTCCGCAGTTTCGGATTAGGTTTAGAAGGTGGAACTCGGACACCCTCATAGATAAATTGAGCACACTTTATGTGGAAAAACAGCTAGATTTAGTGCAGTAGCCAGTAAAAAAAATACTTGCTGGTCTTTTTGTCATTTTATTGTTTTGAACCACTGTAGTTTTGGACATGTGCTGTGGGAAAATAGATTACAGCAATGCAACATTTCATAACCTTTTTTCACCTAAAAATTTGTAGTGAGTTTTCTAAAAAGAATCTATTAATAAAGTAATCTAGAACAGATTTTGATTGATTAGCTGTTAATCTATGAGGCAGGAAAATATAAAGCTTTTCATGGGTACATTTTTTAGCAGCTTAATCCATGTTTGAATATAATAAAAACTTTGAAAATGGGAGTTTAGAAAGTAAAGACAGTTTTTAAAGCCTCCACCTGAGTCTTTTTTAAGCAACATTTGGCCAGCCTCCCGCATTCTTTTCTCTGTGGGTTCCTGGCTCCGCTACACTCTTGCCTCAGATTCAAGGTCAACAAGATAATGCTGACTCCAAGTGTAGCGTCCTGCAAGAGATTGGAACATGATTAAAGAAAAGTTTAACTGAACTGGGATTAGTCTTGGGATGGAATCGCCGCTGGTTTTAAATAAATACTAAACCCAAGATGCCTTACTAATATCCAGTGCTGCCTCTGTATCCTTTTTAGGACTTCACAGAATAACTCATTTAAATATAAAAAGTGGAACTTTTAAAATCCTAGTAAATGGTTTCATGTTATTCTGTTGTTTGTTACATTGTGCCTTGAATGCAGTATGTTAAGCATAGATAACTTTAATTTGATTTTATTTTTAGTTGATTTTTTTTTTTTTTTTTTTTTACAATACATACCTAAAAAGTTTGGATTGCATTTTGATGTCAACCCTCTGAGTCCTAAATCTTTTTTAGGTTGTGCTGCTTGGTTTACAAATTTCATGTAAAGTACAATGACACATGTTTGGACCCAAACATCACCTTTCAAATCAGCAGGGGCTGTTCTTGCTGCCGCTTCTACATAAAATGACGATCTGAGAGAAACAGGACGCAGAAAGATGGAGATGTCCATTTGATGACTGGATCATTAACCAGGATGTTTTGTTGGGGAAAAGGGTTTGTTTTTAGGGGTGCGGCACCCCAACTGAGAGGACAAGTGGCGCCGAAACTGTGTCTAATCCCAGTGTCGTTGGAAGGGTGGGGAGTTTTAAGCTGCTCTGACAGAAGGCCCTGATGGACCTGCCACTGACCAATGCTGATAATGAGGCAAGCCAGACAGAATTTTACACGCTGTCTCAAACGCAACGCCAGTGCACTAATCAGACCAGCTAATCAGGTCTGAGCTCTTCTCTGTGCCCAGTTCTGCAGCAAAAACAGAGCTGTATTACCACTGGCTTAAGTTAACAACAGCAGTCTGACTTGGTGCTGCTCTACCCCAAAAAGGCATGCAAAGGTGATGAGGATCCTAACAAGTTTGGATCATCTTGACAGGCAAAGGCAGTGACATTTTTAACCTTGTGCCCTTACACTCCTTTGGAGCACCATGAATGCCATTTGTCAACATAGGAGCTTTACTGGCTGGTTATTTAACATATTTCTTCAGCTTGTTTGCCCTTTGAAAAAGCCTACTGTTTTAACTATGCCAACACAAAGAAGGCAAAGAGGCAATTACATTACTTAACAAAAAGTTGTTTTAATTTGTGATGATTCTGACTAATGCATTTCAAATTGAAGAGTAATAATGGAATCACTCTGGAGTAAAGTTGGCTTGCATTAATTATTTCTGAATTTATGGTTATGATTCTGGCCATGTTACTAAGCAATGGTAGAAGTAAATGTTGTGGCTGAGGCTCATAAGTCTGCAGTGGAAAAGTACATCTGAGTACCAACAGTGAACAGGGCTTATATCTGACAAAATATAAACCAGTGGCTTATAATTTTAATTTTAGTGTCTTTGGTAAACATAGTCTGATTTGGCAGTGGTTGGATTTAGTTGTTTGGTTTGTCATTGGTATTTAGTAATTACCCTGTCTTTTGGTGGACCTCATTGTTGGTTTTGATTGGTTAATGAAATAATGTTGTATATAGCACTTTCATGTTGGTGAAATGTAATCTACACTTCAGTTCAGTTCAGTAAAGGGATAGCTAAAGAATATAGGTTTGCTAAACTAAAACTCAATATGTCCAACACTGCGGTTTTCAAATGATGTAGCCATGTTTAAATGTGACCTCTTATTTTGAACGCTCGCAGTAAAAAATAGAGAAAATCGCCTAAGTTCAAGACAACTTCAGCAACAGAGTAGCTTCTTAAGAATACTAAATAAGCTTTACCAATTTACTTTTAAAGCATAAGTAAACATCTTAATGTTGGCAAGAATAGTTGTGGGCACTGTATTTGGATATATAGGTTGAATTTTCCCCGTTTACATCTAATCTATACCTTTGGTATGCAAGTCTATCCTACATCTGGACCCATTCCTTTGTGTCAAAGGAATGAGCCTCACTTCAAAAGATGATTCAGAGATCAAGGAGTACTGAGATGATTTCACAGCTCTGAGCATCTGGCTCAAACCTATTTTGATCCTCTGTATTTTATTTCCCGCTGGCTCGCTCTTGGTGAAGATAAAGCGATGGGTTGGCAGCACAGCAGCTGAATTATTTAAAGTCAAATAAGCTGCATTTATAAGATATTTGAAATACGTTTTCCAACTAATACAATGAGCGCACAGATTTGTCTTGCACTAAGCAAGATGACATGGATGATAGGAAGCACTTGTAATTTGCAGCAGTAAAGTTTCTCTTGGCATTTGGAGCTAATTTGTAGTAACTAATTGGTTTGATAGATGTGGAGTGTGTGGCACAGTTCTCTTAATGTTTTTGCCTCAACTGGGGTTTCATGCTTTACATAAGCAAGCTTGTCACATTTTCTACTAATTGATCATGTATTTTGTTTAGACTGCAGTTTAAAAAGTGCAGTAGCTGCTAACACATTAAAGCATAAGTCCAGAGATTTCATGGTTTCTACTGTTAATTGACTGGAACAAAGGTGGATGATTGGGAATAAGTTTTTGGACGAGCCAGCAAAAATATGAGAAAAAAGTACAGTAATATTGAGTGCTAGGTGCTTGTCTGTGATTCTTTTTAAAACCCTTGGCTAATTATTAAGTATCTGCTCATGCAAGCAGAAAGTAGACATAATAAATATGTGGCACAAAGACGCCATGCAGTCTTCAGGAAGTTGCTAATTGGTTTCAAGAATTTCTGACAACATGTTGTCTCTTACAAGATAACAGGTTTCCCACAGAAAATAAAAAATAAAACATTGTTTGTATCAGTTATTTAAATACACCCATGTGCCACTTTATTAGGTGCACATTGTTAGTACTAAGATAGACACCTATTTGGTGGCATAGATTCAACAATGTTTCTGAAACATTCCTTAGGGATTTTGGACCAAATCAACTTGCTAATGTCACACAGTTCCTGTAGATTTGTCTGCTTAATGTCCATGAGGTGAATTCACCTTTCCACCACCTCTCAAAGGGTGCTCTAAGTGATTGAGATCCAATGACCGTGGAGGCCGCTGACGTATAGCAAACTCATCCTTTTCCTCCTGGATAAAACCCATCAGAGAATGGGTACACTGCAGACATAAAGAGATGGACAGGATCAGCAATAATACTTAAATAAATTGGAGCTCATTGATCCAATGTGCAGAACGGAAATATTCCCCGCGTTGTTACACTACCAGCACCAGTCTGACGCACCTGAATCCCTTTATGTTGTTGACACCAAATTCTCATGCAACACTACAGTTTTTGTATTGAACTGAACCTGGTGGCATCCAGTGTCTGCTTCTGCTGGCATAACCACTTAGTTCAAGGTTCAACTTGCTGTACAGTCATAGATGGTGCTCCTCATACCATGGCAGTAACAAAGGGTTATTTCATCAATGTTTCCTTCACTGCTGTCTTGAACCAGTCTTTATTACATCCAGATAGTTAACTGCACTGAATTGGCATTTGCGTTAACAAGCATTTAAAAAGCTGTACCTAAAGTAGTTAGCATTTGTTTCACTCTTCCTTTTGCGAACTTTCAGTTTGCTATACAGCATGAAGGATTTTCATTTTACAGGAGAGAAGAAAGCTCTGTTTTTCTTTGTAAAAACAGCCGTAACTCATGCAAAGACCGGTTTTCTGACTAGTGATGTCAAATGTGTCCACTTTTTGTTTAACCATGAAGGATTTATCTGCACATGTAAGCAAATTGAGCATGTATTGCGCAGTTCTGGGCTGTCCTAAATGTTCAGTCTCACGGTCTACATCAAGGAGCAAGTTGGGACAAATCAAGCCGTAAGCAAATAGTTTGCATGTGTTTGTTTGGCAAGAAGGATAGTAGGTAAGTGAGAAACAGACTGAATATGTGCAAATTACTACATGCAGTCAGGGATCTTTCAGTCTTGGTGTAAGTCTTGACCTGTTGTCTTTTATAGCTACTTGTCTTTAGTGCAAGGCTTAAGTAACTTTTTGAAAAGCAAATAATTTTGGTAATGACTTATTAGAATATACTCAAAACAAGATGAGTCTTTCAAGAAAAGAATATACCTTACTCAATTTTGTGTTGGCAGGTTAGTTATCAAACATTGGCCACAAAAACATTCTTGGAACAAGTAGGAATACCCTTTGCTATATGGGGGGAAAAAACTAAGGTCAAAAAGAAAACACAAACTCTCCTGCTAAACAAACTCAAAGTGATCGTGTGACTACAGTATGTCTGCCATCAAAATCCTGGTTTATGACTATTCAGTTGAAATGCTGGCAACGTATGATTGACAGCTATGCCAGGAATGGCACAATTGGCAGAAGTCTAACTGTACCTGCAGCTGCTGTTCCACCATGAAGTTGCTTCCTCAACTGCAGGACTTGTGTCACCCCTGTAGTTTTGTCAACCATGTCAGCCCACTCATTTACCAAATATTAAACAGATCATCTGTTTATAATTTTAGCCCCACTAAAACCCATGTTGTAGTGTTGGAGCAGTTTGTTTTATATTAAATACAAGTGTCTGTTTCAAAGTTTCTTATTTATGAAGTTTAGAGTTGTCCAGAATTTTACCTCTGAACCTTCTAGAAAGTAAGTAATATTCAGACATATTCAATAAGTCCCTACCGCTCCGTAACTTGGGCTGGACAGTCATAGTGGAATTTAAAAGGCTCACATAAAAACAATGGCTTTTCCCCTACTGTCTTCCTACTGTGGATTGTGTGTTTGCTTGCAATGTGCTGCTGGATCGTTAGAGACGTGGTAGATGGTTGTAGCGGTGGGGGGCGGTGTCTGCATCCGCTATGGAGTGGAGTAGAGAGGAAAGGGAGCAGGACAGGGGCCAGTTGTGCAGAGCAAGTGTTGCGACGATAACACAGGAAGAGACTGTTTCTCTCTCAGAGTGGGGAGTTTCTAGTCTCACATGGAACTCACTGGTGGACTGTTGAAACTTGGCAAAAATGGTAAATAGTGCATTTTTTTAGCTCTCTACCAGGTTTTGTGCTTCATTTATTATTGAAGATTGAATATTATGTTGAGTATTTATTAATAAGCACAGGCCAAATAATAGCAGAACTAGTGTACAATGCATTTAATGCTTTGCATGTTTTTTTTTTCTTTCTCACAGCTCATTTTACAAGGTGTCTAAAATATATTTGTCATGCTTCCTTTATCTTATTGTCTTATGTAATGTGCTGTAGCTACGATCCTAATTTGCATGAGATTCTTTTGTTATCCTACTACTCAATTTGATATTTAATTAATGCATAAGAGTTGTTATTACTGTTTAGCATATTTAATTTTGCGAGGGTCTCTTAATATTTACTGGGTTTTCAGGCACTGTTCTTCCTCTCCATTGTAAGCTTTGATTGTTACTATTATAAAGTCATCTGAATTAACACACCAATTAACAAACAAGCCCATCTGTGAAAGGTCATGCGAGGTTTGTAGCAAAAGGATTAGAGGAGGAATGCATCAGTGGAGGGAGCGGACAGAGGGTGGTGTTTGCAGTGAATGGGAATGGATGACTGGGGAAGTTTGATATAATGTCTTTTAGAGTATAGAAAACAAAGGCTGATCGTCAGCCCACAGAGTACAGACCAGTTGTGTAGAGCTTTCTGTAGACTCATGCGCTTGATTTTCAATTAATTCCCGCTCTGCTGAACACTGTCTCTGTGGCACATATAAACACATTTATCCTAAGGAGATGAGGGCAGTCCGGCTTGAACTTTTTCTCTTATCACATCAATTTTCCCAGGCTTTGCTCTTTCATTGAAATAATGTGTTGGAATGAAAAAAAAAAAAAAAAAAGTAAAGTTACAGCATTTCTAAAGCCGCCTTGTTCTGTTTATGAGTTTGCTGTTGAGCTCACATCCTGGTAATTACCGTAAGCTGTACGTCTTCTCCCCAGAGCTCCAACCAAATTAGCATCTTAAGTGAAAAGTCGTGCTCCCAACATCAATGTTTGCATTTTTAAAGCCATAACAACCTCCTCCTCTGTCCTCTGTTGGCTTTCTTTCCACCACATAGAATGAGTGAATAAAACGTGTTTCTCTGGTTACCTTATGTGTATTTGCTCTGGTTGTGCACATAGTAGATGTTGTGTGAATACATTCTATTGTATCCAGATAAACACCTCCACAGGTGACCTTTGTTTGGTATATTTGGCTGATATAGTAGTACCATAAAAAGTATTTACACCCATTGAACCTTTTTTTTTTGTTTTGTCACATTCCAACATCACTTTTCTGTTTGAAAGAATCTTATGTAATAAACCAGTAAAAACAAGACTTAGAATTTTAAGGTGGAGGGAAAATTGTGCATTGTTTATAACATTTTTGCAAACAAAACCTTAAAATTGCTGTACCCTTTTAACTCTGATACCCTTAAATAAGTTCCTAAATGTCTAATTTATTCTTAGCATAAAAACTCTAAGGAGGTTTGTCCGAGAGATGTTTACCTGAGAACATTTGTTAAGTTATGAAACAATATCCCAAGCTTTGAACATTTTTAGGGTACCATTTAATTCATCACCCCAACATGGAAAGAGAAGGACATCAATCCAAACAGAAAGGCAAGGAGCGCATTAAACCTAGTAGGCCCATGGTTACTCGGGAGGAGTGTCAGAGATTCACAGCTCAGCCGTGGTGAAAACGCCAGTTTCTAGAAGCTGGGACATCCCCTTCAAATATTTTACTTATAAAAAACTCATTTGCAATTTCTTGCCACTTTACAATCATGCAGAAAAGTTTATTTGTCTAAAACAAAGGCTTTACAAAATGCATTGTTTTTGTCGTTAAATGTGACAAAATATACAAAAACTGTGGTGTTACATTTAATAGAGATATGTAGCAGCTAACAGGTCAAAAAGGGTTTGTGCAAAAATGTCAGACAAATGTCCACTCCTTACAGTAAAAAAGGGGTTTGTGTAAGAGAAAGTCATTATAACTTGAGCTATATACTGTAGATTATATAAGAACGTAGGCACCAATCAGCTGGCTTTGTGTGGACTGGCTGCAAGAGGTGTGCATAACAGCAACCTTTGAGGCCATGTCTATACTTAAATCTCCATGAGTGACACAGCAGGCTCCTGCTGGGATCTGCTATTATCCTCAACAATCACAATTTACTTTAATTGTTCCAGCTCTGCTCTGCGTGGCAGCCTGTCCATCAGGAGCCAAGACGACGCTGCTATGACATAATTTCATCTACATTGCTTTAAGAAATCATAAAACATAGCCACTTTGCTTTTAAAGAGCTCTTTAAAGACTCACAACAGGTGATAAGTTGCAGTAAAAAAGCTTTTATAGACTAGTTGAAAATCTGGAAATGACAGCTCCGACCTGCTCTGTTTGAACAGTACCTCAACACACAGACCCGAGCTTTCTTCATGATGACAGCAGACTGTTGCATAAATGTTTGCAGGATGTCCTGGGTTCAGGTCAGATTTTCTGGAACAATGTCCTGGGTTCAGGTCAGATTTTCTGGAACAATGGCCTGAGTCACTCATGCACGCACCCAGTCCTTCTTTACATCCCTCTTACTCTTTCATGGGCGTACAAGCAGACTCACATAGAGACAGAGTGCAACCAAACTACTTCCAGCCTTCTCTGCTTTTTTTCCCCACAACCGTGGCTTTTTGCCTGATCACTGCTTGCCCACACTGCATTAATCTTGACATCCATGTCATATAAAGCTTCCTTCATGCATGGCATTCAGGCAAATTTAGGAGCAAAGGCTTGATGACTCGAGGAAAAGGTTGGCTGCAAGTGCAGCCACACAACTGAGACTTTTGATTAGGCACCGAGTTATTTCTAGACCTTCTCTAACATTTTCTAATCACAGTGACTATTGGACATGGGCCTTTTATAACAGCCTACTGGCACTGACTGCAGCTCACCACACAACATGCCATTTTCAGATTTTTTATTTTTTTGACATGTTCAGGTGTTATTTTTCAGACATATTGCCTCCTAGCAGCCTTGTTTTATGACTTTGTACCTTTCCATATTTCAGTATTGAAGCTAATGCCAATGTCTCTGTTTCACATTCATCATAGCTGTCAAAGCCAATGCGGTGTAAAACAGGGACTTGCAGGCTGCGCAATTTTGACTGGAGTGTGGGATGGAATGCACTGTAGGTCCAAGAAGGCTGAAAGAGGGTTTTGCAGTCGTGGCTTTCACATCTGAAAGCTGTTGGCTGGGACAGCTGTGTTTTCATTACATTCAAACTGATAATATTCTTTTAAGCTCAAAATTATTCATATTCCTGGCATATTTAAACTTGAAGAGCCAAGAAGTTTTTTACTGACAAATTTTAGCGTTATTTAAAAATAAAATCCACTTTTGTATCGTCAATTTGCTTTGGTAGTGGTAATTCCCAAAACTTGTAAACACATTAAACTGTGATGGCACCATTAAATGAACAATTTCAGTTGCATTAACTACCACATCACAGCAACATTACCAAATGTTGCTTAATAATGTTGTAATAGTGTAATGATGCTTTGATAGAAGGGTTGTCATAACTCTGAAGTGCACCAAGTACATTTAGAACCACCAACATTGCTGCGTAAATTACCTTTTCTGCATTCTTCGTTCACAGTCGCAGAGTAATAACAATAAAGCTCAAAATTTCAAAATAACCCAGGATCAATGCTCATTGTACCATGGAAAATGTGACTGAGCAACTCTATCTGATATTTTTTCAGGTTGTGGGAGAATAATAGAATATAAATAATAGTTGTTTTTATTTTGTTAATTTAAAGCCTAAATGTCTAAACAATCTAAACATTTGAAAACCTGAAACTAAAAGGTATTCCTCATATTGCTCTCTCCCTTCTGCTGAATCCAGGCCAGGTTTGCAGCCTTTACAAACCAAAGAGCAATTTCTGCCTTCGGTTGAATAAAATAAAACGTTTAGTCACATATACATTACCTCTTAAAAAAGATAATGTATAATATTTACAATAGAAAACTTGCAACTGTTTTTAAAGTACTGTAGTGTTATTTTTTCTTTTTAAGATAAAGTGTTTTTGTTTTTTTTAATAAAGAAAAACAAAACTTTTACACATAGAGGATACATTTTCTTTTGTGAAATGTTTCCATTTGTGGACAACGATGTAAAAAAATGGATAGTTACAATAGTTGCTAATATATCTAAAAATATATTTCAGTGCCATTTTTTCTAGAAATTCAATGTGATTATTCCATTAAAAAACAGGGGGGAAAATATCTAAAACCTGTCCTATACCTGTATTCAAAAACATTAGTTGGTTATATATGATTTTTAGCCATATTAGTAAGAACCATGGAAGATCCAGTTGTTCCTCCAGAACCACAGTTCAAGGCATAACAGAGAAACTGTTCAATCAACATAGCATTTCGTCCATAATAAAAGGCAAGCTACATGGGAAAGTGAACCTATGATCAAGGCCAGGTTTGAAAAAAATAGAGCCACTGCATTCTCCAAATTTATAAAAAATATTTCTGTTTTATATTTCTGATGGAAATCTATTATATGTTGTGCTGTTGCAGAAAAAAAATGCAATAAAGCTTAAATTTTTAAACTTCTTAAAGATTTTTTTAGTTTGTATTGTTCTTCTACACCTTTGGAGTTTCAGATTATATAAGTTTACACAGACATACCGCACTGACATAATTAGTACCTAACGTTGGTGGAGACCTCTAGTTCTCCCAGTGGAGCATGTGAGAAGCTTGAGCAGCGGTGTGGGAGGGCTGTTTGCTTCCACCATCACTGAATGAGCTTTTAAATCATTCAGTGCTCAGATTAAATTCCCAGCACTTGTCTGGTTTCAGGTTACATGTTAACTCCATGTGACCTCATTCTTTTTAAAGGTCACCATAACACAATACATTACAAACGCATGAGCGCACTTTAACGCTGTTACATGGAGCATCATTTTAATTCCTGATTTATGAAACGTATTGGTGTGAACGGTTCACATGTCTTGCATCTAAGTCTCTCATGCCGCTTCTTTCTTCTTTTCTTTAGCCTGCTAAAGAGATTGATATGTTACCAGGGCTCTTCTGTTTTCTTTGATGAACATCTCCTTTTCCATTTCAAGCTCCCACTGGCAGTTTTTAGCCATGTTGTTTTTGTTTTTCCTCCTTTTCTCCCCTTTCTTCCCTGCTATCAGTCTTTACAGGCCATGATTGCTTCTCTTCACTCTGAGCTTGACATTCAGAGGTATTTGATGAAAATCCAATCACCCTACCAAGTTAGTTTGTCTTTTATCTCATCTGCATCATGCTGGGTTTGTGTGTCATTAGGTGTGTGTGGCTGTGTCCTCACCTCTACTAGCATCTGTTGTGTGACCGGCTGAACTGGTCCAGCCAATGAAGGCTTCTAAAATATCAACTAAAAAAACAAAACTTTGGTTTTGAACATTTTCAACAAATGACCATGAGTGTTCAGTAGCATGACCATGTAGTGTATTAGGTAACCCAATAGGCCTGGTCTACAATATTTCAGCTCTGTACATTTTGTCAGAGCTGAATGTTCTGACAAAACATTTGTTGTTTTGTCAGAACATGTAATTTTGTTGTTTGTAATTTTGTCATGTTACGAACAAGTGACAATTGAAGGAAAAAGTTTAAAAATATTTACAAATAAAAATCAGAAAAAGAGTGTGCATAGTATTCAACCTCCCAGAATTAATACTTGGTAAAACCTTCCTTTACTGTAATTACAACAGCGAGATATTTGAGGTTTGTCTCTACCAGCTTTGCATGATTTACAGAATTTTCTTTGCAAAAAAAATAATAAAAAGCTCAAGCACAGTCAGATTAGATGGAGAACATCTGTCAACAGTAAAACTCAACATTCAAGTCTTGCTCAAAATTCTCAAGTGTAGTCAAACCTGAGAGTTCTTTCATCTAAACCAATCCACTGACTTTAGCTTCCGACTCTAAATTTTAAAAAGCAACACTGAAAGATTTTATTTGCAAAGATGTCAAAACACCATGCAACATTTCTCTTCCATTCCACAATAACTTCCTATAAATACAGTACATTGAAGCTTGTAATTTGTAATATGACAAAATGTGAAAAAGTTTGAGGGGTCTGAACATTTTTGCCAGTTTTTTAAAAAAAGTAAGAAAAGCATCAACTTAAAGCACCTGTGTAATACTGTTGTCATTTTCCTCTTTAAGGAAATTTGAGGAAGCCACATTGTACAGATTAGATTGAGGTTTATCATAAATGGAGCCCCAAAATCTTCTAAATTGTTTTCAAGGAATGTTTTTGAGATTAATGCCTCCCTGCACATTTGCATGGCTGCTGTTTTAGCCTGTTTTGTTACTGTGCATGAATCAAGCAGGGCAATGTGTTTGACTTAAAAAAACACAGGGCAGAGTCCAAGTTCTGAGCAGCGTGGTGCTCAAAGCAAACAATTTCAAATTTGAACTTTTATCTTTCATACCAGGATTGTAAACTTTATGTGCAGTTTCATCATAAGCATCCATGGTCTCACTCCTGTTTCCATTTGCCTCCTCCCACTCCAGAGCAGAAGTCCGAAGCACGGCCCCAGCCCACAGCCCAGCGTTGGGGATCAGGTCGACCACCTATCCTTGGCCTCACTAGAGTCGTTGGATGCCATGTCTGAAACGGACGCACCCACAGCCTTCACCCGCGGCAGCCGAGTCCGTGCCAGCCTGCCAGTGGTGCGATCGACCAACCAGACAAAGGATCGCTCGTTAGGTATGCTTTCTTATTTGTTTCTTTGGTATCACATTTATACTTGGATCTTTTTTACATTTTGTCACATTACAGCTGCTGCTATCAGACACATCTTGCCTTGACATAGTGTATGTCATGCGGTGTCAGAGTATATGTATTATTTACTGTTGGCATCTTTTGTTGCCAACAGTTCCTCTAAACACCATTTCCACAAATGGTGGTGGCAGCATCATGAGGCGGGTTTACTCGAAACTTGATTAAAGGGGATGGGAGATGGAGCTAAAGGGGTTTAATGAGGTTTAAAGGGGCATGAATACTTTTACAAGGGATTGCATCTGCATTGATATCTGCATTGAATAATGCATCAGGACTGTAGTGGTGTAGCATCCAGATTGTTAGTTCAGAAAGCTACAGTTGCGAAACTTGTGTGTTGTGTTTTATTATATCACTTGAAGCAAATACAGGAGTCCTTAAATAAGGCTGATGACTTTGCAGGAGAAGCATTTATAAAGCTTATGTTATTATCAGAAAGGACAATAACATAACTGATAAAAAGTGTTCTCAGGAAGAACTTTGTTACAAAGTTCATGAGCCTTCTGTACATGGTGATGTTTTTCTGCAATGCGGCACTGAAACCAGGCCTGTACCTAAACAAGTTCTAAAAATTTGTTTTTGCCAAATAAAACTTTTAAAGTCAAGTACAAAATAAGGTAGAAGACTTTGCAATTTCCACATCTTTTGTTGACAACAGTTCCTCTAATTTTCAGTTTACTTTGCAAAACAATGTCTTCCACTAGTTCTAAAGTCTCGACATAAACAAAGTAATGATCAGGGATGTCCTCTCCCTAAATGCATTGCATTCCTATTTTTCATCAGAGGGCCCGAAAACCTTCCCTGTCTAACTGAACAGTGCAGAGCAGAGTAGTCTTAGCCCAGGGCAGGAAGTTAGTGAGACTGGGGAGTCAGTGAATCAGGATGGGTCTCTTGAGCAAAAGACCCTAATGGCTGCAAACTCAGCCCTGTGGCGGGCCCACCATCACCTCACTATGCCATAGGCCTACATCGCAAAATGAAAGAGAAAATACATTAGAAGAATAAATTTACTAGTTGAACTACTTTTTTTTTTGCTTTTCATGTCTCCCCCAGATGGCTTAACAGCCTCAGTCTACAAATTTACACTGAAAATGTTTTCTCTTTAAATTGCTAAACTTCTATGCTCATTCTTTCAGTACGCATAAACACCTACACTATCCATATTTTGCAGTAAAGTCTTGTAGATAAGTAAACAAAAAAAACAAACAGTTGATGTTGGTTCTACCATCTTCTGAAGAAGATCAAAGTGCTAAATGCAAAAAAAAAATAGTTTGTTCCTTTTTTTTTTTTCCTTTGAGAAATCTTCTTCATGCTTCTCACTTTATTATTCACTGTCTTGCTGTCAGGTTTGACATTTCTAAAGTGTTATGAAGAACTTACAGGTGGATGATTTTGTTTATTTAGGGCTAACTTGGCTGTTACACAGTGTTGAAATCCCAATGTTTGGTTAAGGGAATTAGGTTTTAAAACCTGAACTGACAGCAGGAGCAAGGTGGACATTCATCATAAAAACAGCCAAATATCAACTTCGCCGTTGAGAAAATTTGTTAACAAATCAACATATTTGACCTTTTTAAAATAGTGACAAAAAGAAAAACATTTTTGAAAGAAAGTTAAGAAATCCCATTCGCAGTTTACCATAAGCTGGTGTAGGGGACACAGTAATAAATGTAGTCTTATCTGGTCACATTATACTAAACCTGGGTGGCAAAAGACTCCACAACAAATGTCTATACAAACCAGCTCGACATTGAAATAAGGTGGTGGCAAGATCATGCTGTGGGATTTTTTTCTTCAGCATGGACATGGAAGCTGTTAATGGATGGTTGTTGGTGAGTGGTTGTGAAATTGGAATTAGCCAAATGACTTAAAATTGTGGTAGAGGTTACTTTCCAGCAGGACAACCTTAAACATACATCCAAACCTAGTATTAAACGGTTCAATTCAAAGGATACACACTGGTTAAGTCATCACAACATATTGCAAGTGTATTTGCCGTGGAAGGTAGTTTTACATTTTGAATAATGGGGGGATTGAACTGAAATGCACGACAGTATTATCAGATTTTCTTTTTTCTTCCACTGAAATGTTTTGAACTCATTTATGTTGGTTTGTCACATGAAACCACAATAACAGCATGCTGTTAAGAAAATCTCATGAAGAATTTGAGACACTCTTGTTAAACCTGTTAGTGTTTTGCTTTCATCATTACATCACACGATTACACACCGTTTTTGCCTTCAATCTAATAAATGGAAAGAGATATTTAATTCACTTTACAAATCAGTACAAAAAATAATAGTGGTCTAATTTATTTTTTCCATCATGTTCTATCTACCTCTTATATTTCTCCTTTCACTTTATTTCCTCTACCCCTCTTAGTTTTGTCTTAGTTAGCATCCATTTTTTTCTTGTGTTGAAATCTTAGTGAATCCTCCCATGGATTTCCTAACAGAATCAAAAAACGGTTTTGCATAACTTGTGTGCAGATGCAGAAAATTGACAAATTTTGCAAAATGGTGGACACACTTTTCAAACAAACAATAATGTTTGAAGTTTTTTAGATGATTTTTTGCAGTTCACTTCTTAGCAAACCCCATAGTTACGCATAAAGAGAGAGTTGCGTATTTTGTTGGAAAGAATCAAGCTGTGGGATGTTGTTTTTCACAGATTTTGATTTGTTCAGTGCAACGACTCTACTGCAGAAAGCAAAGCCCATCAGAAAAGAGGCTTTACGACACACATATATGTACATGCATGAACAAACTCACACATACCTGTACTCTATTACGCTCCTCGAAAACATCAGGACAAAGCGTGGGGACAGTGGGGGGTTATGGTGTGATGAAGGGGTGGAGAGAAAATGGGGGGCACCACTTTACAACTGTGTCCCTCCCACAGTTTCTCAGGCACACACGCGTCCACACACAGAGGCAACAGCACACGCCCCACTTTGTCCCAACGGACATTTGGGGATTTCTTGTACCCTCGTCTCTCGCTGCACGAGTTGCTGCATGGTCTTTTTCTTTACAACATAAGGCTGAGTAAGGAAACTGGAAATCCTCCATACCTCTTCAGTGAGTATCACATTCATCAGTGTAGCATCAGTTAGACTCTATTTAATGGCTTTAATTTGTGGTTGAAATGTAGCATTTTACTGTTGTTTAGTTGTGGTCCAAGTGAAATGGGGGGATTTCACTTCTGTGCTTAGTTTGTACATCTGTTTCTCAGTGAAGACGTGTTAAACTCAAAAGTTTCCAGTCTGTGCCCATTTGGTTACAAAACCAGCTAGCCATTTGTTGCAAGCTTTCAGCGAGGTCAGGCACCCTGGAATGTAACTCGATTCTTCTTTCTGACCTACTTATAATACTTTAAATGCAGAAGAAATCCTCATAATAGTTGTGTTTATTTCCAAGTGGCCAACATCTGCATAAAAAATATCACATTATTCTAACCTATGTCACAGAAAAAGATGCACATTTTCATTGTGAAGTTGCGACTGCACAGAAACACAGACAAACCGAGGAGTGCAGTGCAGAGACTCAGCAGTTTTATTTCCTGGATTTGCCTTCCCCCTGTCTCATGGAGCATGTAGTGTCTTGTATAATATTTCACTAACATCTGGTAGCTTTTACAGACCTGGTTTTTATAGGGTTTACCAAGTAAAATCATGCCTCCTTTCTGTTTTCATTGGAAAAATCATAAACATACTACTAAACTGCCTTTACATGTAAGGATATTTGGCTTTTGGGCTAATTTTTGCTATAAAATGTTTGAACTTTTGCATCCAATTTTATTAAGTTTAAATGTTCCTACTGTGTATTTCAGTGTCAACCACTGAATCAGACAGAAAATAGAATTTGTTTTCTTCCCCCGGCACTGTTTATACAAGTGCAGTGTGGGTGTGTTCATAAATGTTGTGGGAGAGCCATCTGTTTTTTTAAAACACAGCACAGAAGCCACACCCAGAGTTCAGAGGTTCAGACTTTGGTCTTTTTGATACATAACATTTACCGTTCCTCCCAGAGCACACAGCTTTGCCTCTGCTCCAACTAACATGTTATTATCAAGTAATTTTCTTGACTAAAAATACTTTCTAATTTCCAGCACAGATAGAAACTGGGTGAAAGATTTATATAAATATTCTGCCTATAGAAAACTTGACAGTTTTTAAGGATTCACTTTGATTTCTTTTGTTCCACAGCCCAGGGTAGAAATCATTCAGCATAGAAAGTAATGATTTTCAGTTCAGCTAAGACTTTTACTAAGGTCACTATGTGTCATCAACTTAATGGGAAATTTCTAGAGGTTCAAAAACTTTGGCTGATATCAATATCCAATATTAATTAATACCACTGTTAAGACTGATTTTTACTGATGTTATATGTACATTGTATGTGTTTCCCTGACTCTGTGAAAGCAACCACACCACCTACATTGCTTCCCTGCTTCAAACACCCTAACGATCCTGCACTGCATCACTATCTCTGTCACATGACCAAACTAATACCACATGTTGAATCCATTCCATTCCACCTCCCGAAACACTCACAAACGGCCCGGTTTTACTTTTTAGATTGATACCTGTGAAATAGTGTGGTCAAGGATCAGCAAGGTGAACAAAAAAACAGCATCAGCCACTAGTTCAGGATTCTTCTGATGACTTTTATTTGCTACCTTTGACTCTGACCACCCTCTTGAGCTTCCAAGAACTCACTGTTTTTATAGCCAATTGGCAACACACCTGTGCTTGAGTGGACCAAGCCACAATTAAACAGATAAAAAAAAAACAACAGCAACAAAAAAAAAATATTCTAAACAGAGAAACAAGAATAAAACGATTAATCTAATTTACAAACTCATCTGCATAATGAAATAGTCTGCAAAATAAACCATGTAATACAAGATAACTCAAAAGGTTATTTCAAAGAAAGACAAACAAAGCAATACTAAAAAAAACAACTTTTAATTGGTAGAAACCAGCAAGGTAATCAATGACATCATCCAGCCATTTAAGCAGGAAATACTGGGCCGGCCCCTCCCACATTCCTGCCCTGCTGCAAATCTACAAGGGAAAAACAATGGTGAGTAAAAAGGAAAACAAAAACCATGAATATACTTTGAAACAAAATTAACAAGTTCAACCAATAGTCCAGAAGTCATAGCTTTAACCTAAACATATAAATAGATGGAAACTGCAACATAATGCTGACACAAACAAACCTGGGATAGTAAGTGAAGCAAAGTTGCAAACTAGTGTTTAAATTTAAGCATTATAACCACCTATAGGAAGTACGTGAATCAGAAATAAGAGTAAGGGACAAGTGGTGAACAGAAACTGAACCACTTTGTCACAATACCAATATGTTAAAAAATTACTAACATACACCAATGCCAATGTTGGTGCCAATGTATTGTGCATCTCTAGAAGTTTCTCTTTTTTTTTTTTTCTGCCTATATTTTTGTACTGTAGTCCAAAACATATCAACTATCACATTTGGCAGGTCTTGTAGTTCGGATATATTAAACTTATATCTTTGTTAATCTTGTGCAAACATAGTCTCCAGATCCCTCTATTCCTTCCCTTAGCTTTTACTGGATTACACTTTAAGCTTCACTTTAGAACTTCAGTTAAAGACAGAGCGATTGTATCACAGATTTTCAGTCTTGGTGTACAGTCATTAAGATATTACCATCAGAAAAGACATTCTACTGCTTTCTAAGTGGACAGTTTTTATAGTTTTGTAGCTTCATAAACGGATTACTTCCACAAACCAAACCAAATTAAAAGTTGTGGGTTTCCTGTTATAAGAATAAATCAAATTATGCAATTTCATTCTTGGAAACCACATCTTTTTTTGAGATCTTAATTTCATTCTGATTTCATTGCTCTTCTGTCCCTAGGTGTACTCTACCTGCAGTACGGCGATGAGACCAAACAGATCCGCATGCCGAATGAGATCACCAGCATCGATACAATCAGAGCTCTGTTTGTCAGTGCCTTCCCGCAGCAGCTCAACATGAAGATGTTGGAGTCACCCAGTGTTGCTGTCTATGTCAAAGACGACATGAGGAACATGTACTACGAACTCGCTGATGTCAGGTAAGGAGTTATATTTGTATGTAAAATCAAGGAAAAAATGACTAGGACAGTGTGTTCAATGAAAATAGCCATCCTAACTAAAGGTCCTCAAGCAATTAGTGATATGCTGTCAGTTTTAGCAAGATGTTGTGTCACATAATAAGCTAGTGTTAGCATTTCAGCACAGCTAGCTGCTGCAGGAAATTAGAACATTAGTAGGTTAAAACTTCAAAGCTAAACTGTTTCAACATTTGTGACTTTTTGACCTCTGGAAATCATTTAATTAGATTATTTCTGTTGTTATCCTGTTAATAATTCAATAGTTAGATTTTTAACACATTGCTGTAGAGTCAGTGACTAGTAATAAAATCAGAGTCTCTAGAAATGATACGCTAGTGTCCACGAGATGTCAAGCTGTCAAAAGGCAAAAGTATATATAAGAGTATTTTTTAAATCTGCTCGAAAAGTATTTACGCCATACTAATGTTCTAGCTCACGATTTGTGAGTTAGAACATTACAGTTGAATTTACTAACAGCTACGCTCGGAAAAGTTGGGTTCCCACTTGTTGCATTAAACATCTGCAAATATCCAATCTCTGATTTTCAAATACAGTAATTCTTTGACAAGTCAGAGATATAAATAAAAAAAAAACAGGAAGGATCACCATAAATTAAGTTAACATTTTTATTGGTGCATTGAAAGCTCTGTGTCATTAGGAAATTCACCCTGAACTACCCTAAGGAAATCTATCGCTCCAGTGACAAATCTTCCAGCCAAACTAGTCTGATATCTGGCCCTTTTGTTCCTAGCTTCCTTTGAACAGGAACTGTCTCAGGGCAGGAAAGCTTGCATCCTTTTCCCATCCATGATAAAAAGAAAGTTATTTTGAATGTGGAGCTGTGTGGCAACATGTCTTGAACAAACAGAGGAAGACTTTTTGGAAATATTTTTGTCTTTTGTCCTCTCTTTTGCAAAAGTTTTGCAAAACTTTCAGTTTGTTTATGCTTGGGGAAAAAAATTCAAAAGTATGGTGTTGTGTGGTATTCCACTTATGTGCACAGCAATACAGATTGTATCTAAGAACATGTTTTATTTCTTCTTGTGGATCCTTGGTATTAACTAGAAAAATACATCGAAATGCTGGAGATTCTCTGTGCAGAGATAAAAAGCAGAACCCAAATGCTCCGAGACATAATAAACTTTGCCCTCTTACTCTGCAGAGATCCCGCTCAAGTGAAATGTGTACTTTGTGACTAATCCTTTATCAAGGTTGTAAAAAATTGTCTCGTGGTGCCTTAAGGTTGGTACAAGGTGCAACACACTTAGAGTGAGATCAGCACAAAGGAAATAACAGGTCTGCTTGACATTTATGTAGCTCAGCCACATCTCAGAAAACTATTAGTGGATATTTTTGTTAGAGAAAATGTCACTTGACGAAGGACTGTCAGACCCTCTGTCAGCGTATGTGCCGTTGGCTGAGCAGTTAAAGAGATCAAGGTTGAGGCAAGACCGCCCGCACTCTGACGGGGATATCTGGGCCGCTTTCCTACCAACCAACACCACCTTCCCTTACAGGAACATCACAGATCACTCTTGCCTCAAAGTGTACCACAAGGATCCAGCTCAGGCTTTCAGCCATGGACCTCGGCCTGCCAACGGCGATGCCAGGGTGAGTACGTCTCTTGTCCCAGCAGCTGAGGGGAGATGAATAGATCTGGTGCAATAAAAAAGCAGGCTTTCCCTCTAGTTCTTAAACTCACATCCTGTTTGCAGTTGAGGGAAGGAATGTCCCCCTGGCTCCTGTTAATCTGTCTACAGGGGGGGTTCTTTTTGTTCTCCCAGAGACCTTGCCTTATACGCTCTAGTGAAACTTTTTAAGTGACAATCCAACTCCATTCCTCTGACTATTTCCCTTACTCATTTCTTATCCCAATGTAAGCCTTAATCTCTTTCTTGGTTTCTAATTCTACTGTTTATTTCCTGCAAATTTAGCAAAACCTAAGCACAAAAAGCTATTTCCTCAAATGTTCCTCCTCAATCTGTCTCTCTGTAATCCTCATGGCTCTTTATCTGAAAGTCTTGTTACTTCCTGCCTTCAACAGATTTACTGTTGTTTTACTGGCAATATTTCTTTAACATTATCCATAGATTTGTTGCCACAAACCAGGCCTTATGTATCACACTGTTTTACAGAAATCTGTAAAAACAAACTATGTATGGCACAATGGTGGTTTTGTAGGCCTGAACTCAGTTGGTAGTATAAGTTTTAAGTAAAAATATAAAAAAATATTAAATGTATGCGTTAATAAATACAAGTTGACAATTTGTTTAATCATTATAGATAAAATGATAATGCAATTATCATTATTTAGATAACCTACTACAAAGAAGTTTGCAAAACAAACAAGATTTTACAGACTTCTGTTGTCACCAGTAGTCTATGTCAGAGAGTTTTGCTATGTACACTGAAAAAATATGCTTTGTAAACAGAACGTTAATTATTGCCCAACTTCTGTTCTGCTTTCCCATTTTCAATAATGATATTGAAATGATAAATGTCTCACTTTACGTAACATCATTATTTCCAAACTCTAATCACTTTCTGACATCATTGCAGTTATTAACACATTTACACACAGTGCGTCCATCTAGTGAAGCGTCTCTAAATGTTTACACTCTACTGCTTAACCACCACAGCTCAGCTCTTTATCTTTTTAGCTTGGCGTCCTGTGACTCTCTGTAGTTTGTGAATCAGTCTAGAAACCTTATCCAATGCTGACACGGCAAGAGACTGAAGCAGCTCTATGTACACAAACCAAATAGGCAACCCGCACTACCGGAGGCTTAAGACCACAGTGGAAAAATAAGCCTGGGTGTTGGAGTTAGCTGTTTTCAACAGGACCCCTCGCATCAGTCTAATCTGGTTGCCTGTGTGCTTATTTTTCAAGCCAGTGTCTTGTCCTTGTTTTTTAATCTCAAAGCAGAAACTCATCCTTATTTTACAACAAAATATGTGTATTTTAGGGCTATTTTGAGATGTTTTGTTTGGTAGTTTAGGGTTCTAGCATCTGTTTGAGATTGACCGAGAATGGCTTAATCCTTTCTGAATAAGGTTCTGTTAGAATAGGAATTAATTTTTGCATCTATGCACCAATATTTAGAGAAAGTCAAGGTGTAAACTTTCAGTATAAAAGGTCATTTATGCTCTGCAAATCACCCTCATGATACTTTTTGCAGGCTGTGTGAACTTTCTCTGTAAATATGTTTCTCTTTTAATTTGTTGTCACAGCCAAGCATGAACTCTTTGTTACAGTACACTTTCAGGAGTTGTTTTCCTCCAGTTCACGAAGCACACTCACTTTTGCACACGCAAGAGTCACACCCACGTCATTGTTTTCTTCCCTACGATGATCTGTCTCGGCGTGCTTGAATAAAACAGACAAAAACAACACTGCACAAAAAAGTGCTCAAAGAAAAACTATCCCTGAAGTGTTTAAGAACTTCCACCAGGGCTTTTGACTCGTCTTGGCTCCTAGGTGTAACCTATGAGTCATACCTTGATGAAACAATAACTTGTTTGTTTGACAGGAAGAAAAATGGAGTGAATCCAGATCTGCATGTGACAGCTTCCTTCACAGTGTTATCATACAAAGCATATCGCAAATCTTGAGGTTTTATTACTGTTTGTGCACTCGATATTAGTCTTGCTAGTTAATTTGTTCTTGTCAAAACAAATTGTCTTGAGCTTGTAATACAGAGAGCATTGTTACTTTTTTATTTGTTATGTATCTAAACTATGGTATATATTTGCAGCTGCAGGTTTGGATGTGAGCTAAAGTGGCTAAAAAGTTTAACTTTTCAACTTTTCTTGATAGAACAAAATTTGCACTCCAGACCTCATGTAAACAAATTCTCATTGTAGAGAATACATTTATTCATATTAGTGGAAGTAATCCACACATTGTGCCCAGCTAAACAAAGGGATATTGTGTTCAAACTGTTCTTTAGATTGTTGATTAGATCGCATCATGTGGTCCACTACAAAATCCAGATGTTAATCTTGATTCCAATTCTTAGTTTTGCTAACCAAATCTCAAAGGTAATTTTCTCAGATGTCATTATAAGAAGCTGGTGTCATTTTTCCTATATAACCCATTAATGTTTCTTTAAGGTAGTTGGGCTAACGATAAATGACAATGATTAGCTGACTGGTTAAACAGACATTGTTTGACAGATCTTGTTGCAAATTAACCAACTGCAGACTAGCCCTGGGGGTGCATTTTTAAGAAAAGCACAATTTTATCTCTAGTAAAGTGAGTTTCCTTAAAGCTGAAAAAATAATTTGACAAGCCATCCAGAACTTTAAACCAAAAGTGGAATCTTATATTTATGAGTGATGATGATGTTTTGGAATTTCCCTTGAGCTTAATATTCAGGAAATACAGTGTACCCAATGTTTTTAGCCTTGTAAGTAGATTAGAAAAGGTGTTTTGAAAAGCAACGCTTAATATGGCTATAAATGAGGACATGCTTGATCCTCATTTCTAGGATCAAGCATATCCTAACTAAACACTATAGTTTAGCCTATAGTGCATAATTAAGGGTTTCTGCAGACTTCTTTGGTAGCTATGTTCACAGACACAACCAACAAGCAAAAAAACATATTTAAATACTCAGGATATTTGTATTTGCACACAAATTAAATTTACATATCAGTACCTATATGCATAAAAAATAATGAACACTTTAGCTTTAGCAGTAAAAATGTCAGAAAGTACACAGATAATGGTCGAAAGGTCGAGAGACAAACATCTACGCTTGGGTAGTAGTCAAGGACAAAGACCCACACTTGGCTAGGCTAAGCGAGCAGCCAAAGATGAAAAGATGAAGACAAAAGTCTAGGCTAAAATAGACATAATTGCCTTTTCAAATATTCAAATAAGGAAATACAAAGAAGCACCTCTGTATACACCTGTAGCAGCTTGGCTTATTGTTTACTAAACCATACATGTTGCACCTTTCCAGCTAGACATTAGGAATTTTCTATCAAATTATGTGCATTTTTACAACTGCAACTATCACACAAAGCTTACTCTTTACTTTTGCTTGTTTAATTTCTTCACCCCTAGGCTTTCAGAAAAAATCATAGAAAAAATTGTAAACAAGGCAATTCCATTAAGTGTGTCTAATTAGAGTGCTGTAAAAGCAGCAAGGTACATTATTATCCTACATTAATTAAGTGCACAAGTAAAAAATAATATTTGCATTTAAGAGAAAAGCCTAGGCTGAACCTCTAGCTGAAGGCAAATGGAAAATCCTATGCTAGGCTAGGAGAGGCTTATGACTTACGACTTTGGCAACACTGTGTTTTGCTTTATTGGTAGCCAAAGACAAACTAACTAGATTTGTATCATAATTTCCATTCTACAAATACAAGCATAAAAATGAATTTTTAAAAAAACTTCATGTTCTAAACACTGTCATGGATCAATATACTTATCCATGCCCTTCAGTTTTATAACTATATTTTCTGAGGTGACAACCAACAATGGAGGGCACGGTGGCTTATCAGTCAGTTTCTTTGTTTTAATTTGACAAAGTGTTTCTTTTTTTTTTGTAATTGTAACAGTCAGCAGACTACCTTTCAGCCTTTCTGTGGCTATTAAATATTTTGTACAACTTTGTACAAAACCGCATTATAAGGCGCATAGAATAGACGCTACAGTAGTGGCTGGGGTTACATTATGCATCCATTAGAAGGAGCTGCGCTAAAGGGAATGTCAACAAAACAGTCAGCTAGGTCAGTCAAACTTTATTAATAGATTAAAA